>JAALXI010000328.1:0-99439 GCA_012977755.1 Fusarium nurragi | reverse complement strand
ATGTGAATGTGAATGTGAATGTGAATGTCAACAAATCAAGGCGAAAGGGTTTGATAAAGTTATAATAACATTCATGATTAATATTACCCAGAGTGTCAATAGTAAGGTAGCGAGGGGTTTGTTGATGTAACAATGATGATGCTATAATGAACTCGAGCCTACCTAGTTCACACTTTGACCAAGATACTGGTAATACCATGTAACACCTACGATTGCATAACTAACGCTGAACATAACGTCCGCTTCTCCGAGAGGTTGGCAGTTGGCCCATCACTTTAAGCACTTGTCTCTTCCAGCAAAGAACAAATCGTCTCTTTTATTACAATTCCGAAACGCCATTTGATTCAGTCAGCCCCTGATTAACCCAAAGGTACGGATATGGAGTTCTCAGCTTCCCTCAATGTCCTACGTATTGGCTGCCCAGGCTGTCATGGACCTCAAACACCCCCTGCCCAGCCGCTGTAGTTGATTCACGACAGGGCCCGACGCCCCGTGGACCTTCTAGAGCTTAGCACATCCCGTCGTCTCCCTGAGCTGGAAGGCTCCCCGGGGGCCGTGTCCTCCCCCACTCCGCTTCCCGTCAACTAACGTTAGCCTGGGCCTACCTAATACTGCATCATCTCCCATCTCCTGCTCCTCCTTTTCACCGTTGTAATCTTTTGCTTGAATGCTTGAATGCTTGAATGCGCTTGCGCTTCTCTTTGCTTTCTCTTTCACTTTCACTTTTGTTGCTTCTCCGCTGCGATTCTTGTTCTTGATTCTTGTTCTCTTTCACTTCTCTTGTCATATTTTTAATCTGTAAGTGCCGTGCTTAGTGACATCTAGACTCCTTTGTCTCGACTCTTTGTCTCGACTCTTTGTCCATCTCTCCACTATCTGTCCCTTCTTCAGCTTCTCCACGTTGCCCATTAATCACGTCCGTGAACCAAGCTGACCAGAAGGATATGCAGCCTCTCTCATCTTGTTCTTCTTTTGACAGAACAGACCTTACAAGTTCGAAACCTTCCCTCCGAATAACGTTGCTCTTCGCATCAGCTCCACACCAGCTTAGACCCCTGCTGCGCTATTGCGAGCCTCGTCTTGCTTCTACCCAAGCTATCTATAGCCTCAACTTGTTCGATTCGAGATCTACTATAACAACCTCGCTGAAATCATGGTTTCCGATGAACATTTCGAACTGTGCTTGCCCATCTTGCAGGATGCAACACTAGAGGATGAAGATAAGACAGATAGGCTTGAGGAGCTCTTCCGCAAGGAGACCAGCCTCACCGGCACTTCACTCGACAACGCAATACTGGACGCTCTGTGGCGCTATCGCGATGGCGGAGGGACTTCAACATCCCCGCCTCCAATAAGACAGACTATCTTGCGACGTCCTTCTCCCGCCTCCTGGCGCGGTTCGCCAACTCCCATGTCGGGCTCTCCGAGACTCGCCGTGAGCCCCCTCGCACCCCCAGGCTTTGTTCCATCCACCTTTGGCAGGACCATATCCTCGACGGTCTCCCCCTTTTCTTCGCCTCGCGCCTCGCCACGCATGGCTCTTGCGACACCTGTCATTCCTCATAGTCCAAACTTGAATGCATACGAATTTGCCAGCGATCCAACTCCCGCTACCGAGATCCTTGGAGAATATCAGACGGAAAACGTTGAGTGGCTTGTCAGCGATGATGCTATCAGCGTAACATCATCTGTCGGAACTCCAAGCGGCCTCAACGCCGCCGCTCCCGAGTTTTCTTCCATGTCGGCTCAGTCTGCTGATATGTCGCCATACGACATGTTGCGTTCTATCCTCGGACAAGCAAAGACTGACGATGAGATTGAGGCCGCTCTGGGACAGAATGGCTACGATCTTAGTGCGACCATTGTCTCTTTTATGGAAAGCCAGGCTGGGGATAATCAACCCGGCGGTGTTTCACTAGAGGAACCCAAGAACGTCTTGATTGGAAAGTCGGTGGATCGTCCCTCTACTCCCCTTGGTCAACAGAAGTCCGGGGTTATTTGCAAGTTCTACATGTCAACTGGCCAGTGCTTGCGCGCCGACTGCCGATTCAGCCACGATCTCAGCAACCATTTGTGCAAGTAAGTTATGGTACACTCCTCTTACCGGATTGGGCTAACGAATGGGTTTCAAGATACTGGGTGATGGGGAATTGTTTAGCCGGAGAGACATGTATATTTTCGCACGATCCTACAAAACTGATGAACAAGCTTGCACTCGATGGCGCCAGCACACCACCATCGAAACAGGGTGGTTTACAACTGGGAGATCTCAGCTCATTCCCGTCGCTCCGACCTGGCACTCCTGATCACTTGAGTGGCTACGTCGGGAGCAACAGCTTCCCTGCCATAGGCATAACACCACCACCGGGCTTAAAGCATTATCATGGAACTTCTAGCCCTCGCGCTCGATCTCGCCCAGGCAGTCGACATCAGACCAGGGAGCCAGATATCTCGGCGCCTGCTCTGGATGACAACGATGCATTCCCTTCACTAGGCTCCGCTTCCGCCAAACAGGGTAAGAAGCATCACGGTAAGCGTGGCCACGGGCACAAGGAGAACATGATGCCAAATTCTTTGGCTGATATTGTCAAGATGTCTCCTTCGCCTACTCCTGTTCGTCCTGAGCTTAAGAGAGGGATGGGACGTAACGGGAGCTCAACACCCGCGCGAAACGGAGAAAACAGTGCTGCTGCTCAAGCAATCCCCAGCCCTAAGCATATTCCATGGCTAGAAACTGGTGAGCGGGCCAACAAGGCGTATCTGAAGGCTCGCCAAGAGGCTATTAAGCATGGCGGCCTTCGTAACAAGTTTCTGCAAAGGTGTGTATTCTTAGTGTGAGAAACGGCGATAATACATAGGCTGACATAATGACTTAGTGCTGCACAAGCATGGAATCGCAATGATGCCAGGGCTGCTAAGGCTCTCAGTCTGCGAGGACAAAGTGAGAACGACCTTATGCGCAAAGCCCACCGCGAAGCTGCGAGGGAGCTGTACGAGGAACGTAATAAGGGTGGCCCCGATAGCATAGAGCTATATGTCGACCTTCACGGTCTTCACCCTGAAGAGGCGGTCGAGTACCTTGAGAAGGTTTTGATGGAGAACGGCCGAGAATCACAACCTATTTATGCCATCACGGGCTCTGGACACCACAGTAAGAACGGGAAGGACAAGGTTGGCAGAGCGATTCGTAACTTTCTCAATGAGTGGAGGTACGCGTACCGGGAGTTTTCGGTTCCCGGAGACCGCAACAATATGGGAGGAATTCTAGGAATCGACGCCCGCAGCTGGGATAAGTCTCTCGCAAAAGATGGCGATGCGGACGATGACAAGGAAGAGGTGGATATTCTGAGCCAGGGCGTCGAAATTGGCGATGGCAAGGTCAGGCTCTTGGTGCGGGATCCGCCCAAGGGACCCAGCGGTCGTCGATGACGATGCGAGATAGAAATAGAAAGAAAGCAGTAAAACAAGACTCTGTTCTATAATCAAGACGTATGAATTGATGTCGATGTGATGTGATGCCTGAACTACTGTATTTTGATATACTCCTTGGCACCTGAACCCTCCAAGCGGAATAGGATTAGTGGCATGCCTAGTGGGGCCGCTCCCGCATCGGAATAGCTGACACTAAGGTAAGCAACGTCATGCAACGCTGAGTACAACGGCAAGTCCAGTTCTAACAACAATCGCCTTAGGATCTCTCTTCGAGCGTTATCTAAGCGATAGACGCATTGCGCTCTTGACTCTCACATTCCGAGCCTCAAACCTACTATACTTCCTCACGCGATCAGCCTTGTATTGTCCTTTCTCTCCTCAACTGTACCGCTATAGCCTCATTTCCACCCGCGCGTTCCGAATCTCACGTACACCCGCTATCCAGACATGGCCGCATAGCCCATTCATCCCATTACAACTCAACTCCAACCCGATCACAAATACCAACTCTTGCTTGCCAAATATGCCTGCAGACTACAATTCAACCGCCCGGGCACTGGCCCTTTCTCCAGATCGCGGCTCTTCTCCCTCGACAACACGTCCGTCCTGGTCCGCCACGTCGTCGAGTCGCCGTATATCAAACCCGCTTATCAACCGTCGCCGCGCGAGCAGTGGCTATGCCGCCAGTGGGAAACCGAGCTTCGTGCGTCGCATCTGGGGTTCGGTCAATTTGCTTGGCGAACAGGTCTTTAAGGTTTACCTGCGCCTGTCGCTTGTTCAGCGAGTGCTCGCCCTTGTAGGCGTTGTCGCCGTGGGCGTGCTTGGTGTGCTGGCCATCATATATTCGCATGTCTTCTTCAAGTGGCTCGAGCCAAAGGCTGAGGCGTGGCGTGCTCTTCCAGGAGGTTGGATTCTGGCGTTTATGCTTGTCTTTGTCACTTCGTTCCCGCCTATCGTAGGATATTCGACTGCGAGCACCATTGCAGGCTTTGTGTACGGGTTTCCATTGGGTTGGCCCATTGTCGCATCAGGTTGTACGACAGGCGCCCTCTGTGCGTTCCTCGCGAGCAGGACTGTCTTGAGCGCGTATGTTGATCGCATGGTCGGTCGGGATCACCGCTTTGTTGCCCTAGGACAGGTGCTGCGCCAGGAGGGTATTTGGTATCTTACGGCCATTCGATTCTGTCCCCTGCCGTTCAGTCTGAGCAACGGATTTCTCGCTACTATTCCTAGCATTACACCGCTAGCGTTTACAATCTCTACAGCATTGTCAAGGTAAGTACTTGCACGGCATACTCCTCACATCGATGTGCTATGTACTGATAGAATTATAGCCCCAAGCTGCTTGTCCACGTTTTCATCGGCAGCCGTCTTGCTCTCCTAGCCGAGAAGGGCGATAAGATGTCCGCCGGCAGTAAAGCCATTAATTACCTGAGCATGATTCTTGGCGGCGCCGTCGGTCTCATTGTTGGCCTCATCATTTATCGTCGCACCATGGCTCGAGCTGAGGAGCTCTCCCGACAAGAGGGCCTGGATCCTTCCGCCCCGGCTGCCGAGGAAGGCGACGCTGGCTATGCTGATTCTGACAACTCAATTCTCATGGACCCTGAAGATGCAGCTGTCCTTATGTCGGATGACGACATCTCGCTGTGGGAGAGGGATGATGTGGACGCAAGTTACCACGATGAAGATGATGAGGATACGAATAAGAGAGGGAAATAAGGGGCATAGAGTGACATATTTGAGTACCAAACCTCACACAGGGTAGGGGACAGTAATGATGGTATTATTAGAGAGCAGGGACACTCGGGCACGGTTTTGTTATGGCGGCTATGCGGGCTAGACGGCGTTCTGGATATGTTTATAATAGATCACGCATGGGCGGGCTAGTCTTAGTAAAGTCGATGAATTATAGAGGGTGGTTATGATGCGTATGGATCAAATTTTGTTCACGCTCTAAGAGTCAAATTTGGATATCATGTCGCTATACTATAATCAAAATTTGCAATAAATCGTAACTTGCAGCTCTTACAGCTGCTCAGCACCGTTTACATTCAGAGACGCCTATAATATCATCGCTTGCAACCCAATAAAATCAAGTTTGTTAACGCCGTCGCTCATGCATTCTCGTCCCAATGCGAAAACAGAAAGAAATGAACAAGACAACACCGACATTGTGGGATCACTGATTCCCTCGGTATTGGTTCATAAATTGTATAGCCTGATCCATTGGATATCCGATGAAGACAGGTCCTGTGAAGATCATTTGGGGTCCGTTGTTCGTCCCCTTGGTCAGGTCCGGGTTGATGAAAGCAGGTTGAGAGGGTTCTATGCGTTGATGTTGATGTGGATGTTGATGTGGAGGTGGAGGAGGACCGGTTTCTTCCTTCGTAGGTGAAAAGGATCGTGTATGCTCTAGTCCTTGGGATGGGGCATGTCCTGAAGGATCATGTTTGAAAGGTGAGGGCATTCCCATGGCAGCCAGTTTTGTATGATCGAACGGACATTTGGCAGGCGTCTTCTTTTCCGACTCCGGTGCACTACTTGCAGTTTGAGCTGGAATAGGCATGCAGACTGGTGCGGGCGGTGGTGAGAGAGGTTGGTCATCGCCTTGACCCGAAAGTGCGTAAACTGGAATGGATATTCCCCATGGCCTGCTGGGTGATTCTCCTACTCGGACTTCCTTGAGCGGTCGATCGAAGTGACTTTGTCGGTCCCCATCCTCCTGAGTCGGCACTTGCGTGTGGTCAGGGTCCGAGTTTACACTAACGGCCTGTGCCCAATCCTCAACTCTCTCATTAGAAGGTTGGGCGACATCATTTGGTCGATTCGGGTCTTGTTCGGCCTCGGGTAGCATGGGCTGGTGAAGCTGACCCAGCCCCTCTATCATACTCACAATGTCGCCGTATTTAGAGTCTATCTTCTTTTGATCTTCGTCACGCTGGTACCGGCGGAGGCAAACTTCATGGCTGCGAGGGAGTTCATGCTTGTGCGTCTCAACATAGTGTGCGATCTCCTCGGCCGAGTGCTTATCCATGTAGCGGATGGGGCATTTGACGGCCGACGAATTGTTTGTGCGGGCTTGCTGAGATGTAGATTCTTCGTACATGGCTGCGCAGATGGGGTCCGTCGAATGGTGCGGAGTGGTGTCCTGCGCATCATCGTCGTGGGCCCCAGAGCCGCTGGCCGTGGCGGGCTTGGAGAACGGGCATTGAAGATGGCCCTTCTTTCCTTGGACCGTGAAGTCTTGTTCTAGCGCGGTCGACATGGAAGTGGCTACGTGGGAAGGCTGAGACTCAGTCTCTCTGCTGGAGTCTGTGGTTTTACTCGCTTCGCCCAGGGAGGCAAGCTGACTAGCTACTCGACGTCCGTCACGGATGACGAGGGCAAGTTGATGTTGGGAGTGGGAGCCGGAGCTGTACGAGCGTGGTAGAGGAACAGGCAATGAATTATCAAGAGGTGTATCTGGAGGTATCTGGAGCTTAGCCAGTGTATCGGCTATTTCTGGCGCCGCGGGAGCATATTTGTCAGCCAAATATTGGAACTGTGTTTGGTTTCGAGTCAGTGACGAATCCATGGGTAGGTGATGAGAGGTAGGAAGGTGGAGAAAAGGTGATGTGATGTCAGGTGTCAGAAAAGTAGGTTGTCAATCTCGGCAACAGGTTCATTCAGCCTGTTGCTCTTGATCTAGAGCTAATTTATTCATCATGGTGACTTTGGAGGGGAGGGCAAGTAGCCCGTAGCCCGTGGCCCGTGGCCCGTGGCCCGTAACCCGTGACCGACAGCTCCGGTATCGCCGGAGCGATACTCGGGGCCAGCCACTAAAAGAAAAAGATTTCTTACCTGTTCATGAGCGAAGCGCAGCTTGTGCTCCAAGACAGTCTTACGATCTGTCAAGGTCTGAACTTCATCAGCAAGGGCGTTGAAAGCATCTGCCAACGTGTGTGCAAGATGAAGATATGCCATGCCCTTGGCTGTGAAGGGTTATAAGAGAGAGAAAGAAGAAGGGAGGTAAAAGAAAGGGAGAGGAAAGCAATATTTATTAGACGGGGAAGGAAAGGGAAGAGATTTGCGAGATCCAGAAAGGAAAGCTGTTGGCACAGCAAGGCGAGATCAAAGTGGAGAGACAGCGGAACTGATTGGCTTGGCAGCTTAGCTGCTTGCTGAAGTGGGTACGTTATGGAAGATACCTTAAAATTTAGGGTCTCTTGGGCGTGAAGCAGCGCTGATTTTAAGGGTAAGTCCATTAATTTAGCCCCGAGCCAACTCGGACCTTGAAGTTTGACGATCCGTGGTCGAGTCGGGACGTGATGATGCGGCTCTGCAAGTGTAAGGATCTCCTGCGGCTTTTGTATAGTTGGTACATGCCGCCGCTGCCCGAGCGTATCCGCCCAAGTCCTGTTGAAGTCCGTATGTGCTTACCCTGTACAGGTAGCATCAACGATCAAATGTTCTGGAAAACATAACTACTAGGTAGGTGTCTCCTGCGATGGACGAGTTACTGGTGACTGTCGATTATTGTTAAGAAGTATTCCAGCGCAGAGATCTTCCCCTGTACAGCTAGTACACACAAGTACATGCCTGTTTGTCGCTCTGTGTTGCGGATGTCCATAACAAATAACAAATACCCGAGTGATAAAGAGCATCTCACCCGTCAACCCCGCCATCACCACTTCAATACCACCGCCATCATATCACTACCGACCATCATGTCTACGCCCGACATATTGTCCATTCCCCAAGCTCAGCTCATAAGCAGCAAGTCTCATGTCTTGCCCGGGCAATTGTATGTCACAGAGCTCTTCTTCGAAGTACCTCTCGACTATACAGACCCCAATGGCGCCTCCATCCTTCTCTTCGCCCGCCGTGTGAAGAAATACGAGGTTCCCATCTTCCCACCCGAGGAAGACCACGATGAAAGCAACAACAAACACGAAAACGGGGAGTCTCCAAAGCCCTACATGGTTTATCTTGAGGGCGGTCCTGGCTTTGGCAACCGTGAACCGCAGGATCATCCTCTTACCCGCCACGCTCTTGCAAGAGGATATCAGCTTCTTCTCCTTGACCATCGCGGCGTCGGACTAAGCACTCCGGTTGGTGCTGATATGCTCAGCCTTGTATCTGGCGATGTCGAAGGTCGTGCTCGGTACCTCGGTCTAATGCGCCAGGACAACACAGTCCGTGACTGCGAGGCTGTACGCAAATGCCTTACCGGCTCATGGCCCGCTTCAAAACAACCTTGGTCAATCTTCGGCCAGTCCTACGGAGGTTTTGTTTCCTTATCGTACCTGTCGATGCACCCCGAAGGTCTTCGTGAAGCCTTTCTGACAGGAGGCCTGGCCCCCGTGGGCAAGAAGCCCGATCAAGTATATGAAGCAACATTCCGACGGGTCATAGAGCGCAACGAGCAATACTACGATAAATTCCCAGAGGATATCGATAATGTTCGTCAAGTTGCCGAATTCATCGAGAGCAAAGGTGGAAGTGTTCCATTGCCTTCTGGAGGCGTTCTTACGGTTCCCCGTCTCTTGACCATGGGTATCGCCTTCGGAGGCCATGGAGGCTTTGACCAGGTTCATTCCACCATACTCACACTGAAAGCTTCCCTTGACCAGTTTGGTTTCTTCAACAGAGCATCGTTAGTGCCCATCGAAGGCTGGAACCCATTTGATACAAACATCATCTATGCCATCCTTCACGAAGCCATTTACTGCGACGGCCCTGGTTCGGCCTCAAGCTGGTCAGCAAACCGTGTCGGAAAAGCTCTCAAGCCATTTGACTGGCTCAACAGCGACTTCTCGACGGCTTCGATCAGCAGGCCCCTCTGCTTCTCTGGTGAAATGATATTCCCTTTTCACTTTGATACATACCCAGAGCTACAAGTTCTCCGCCAGGAGGCCGAACAATTAGCCAACCGGGATGACTGGCCTGCACTGTACGACCAGGAGAAGCTTCGCAAGAACAAGATCCCTGTCTATGCCGCTTCGTACGTCGAGGACATGTATGTCGACTACGACTTTGCCAGAGAGACAGCCAAGCTTGTCAAGGGCACCAAGACCTTCGAGACGAATGTCATGTACCACTCAGCCTTGAGAGCAAAGTCGGATGAAGTTCTGCAGCAACTATTTAGCTTGAGAGACGACGTGATTGACTAGACCTAGTGTGTTCCATGTGGTTGTACACGACTAGAGGGAGCGCCTCGTACACGAATGATAATGTCATTGAATACGAAACTCATACCCTACTGAGAGAATACAGCATGCGGCGCCCACAAATTCGTGATGTACTGAGACCATCGCTAATCCGCAAATACTCCAACAAAGAAACCAGCCAATAACCACCCCTCAAAAGCCCTAGCAAGTAACATATCTAATAGTTGTAGCTGCGTGCGCGCGCAGGTGCTTGCCCCAGCTGCTGCCACTCGTCCTCATAAGCCGCAGTATGGGCATGCTCCATCGATGGTAAATTCGCCGGCGGTAGCGCATGCCTCATGACCGTCTCTCTAAGGATATTAGCAGCCAAATCCGGGTTATTGATCAAAAACTCGCTCGTCTCCTCTGGAGCACGCTTCCATAGCAGTGGCTGAAGGAAGCCCACACGTGCCATGACCATCTTGAGCAGCTCATCTACCTCTGGCACGCTGCGATATAGCTTTCTACATAGGTGCATTATCTCTGGCTGTGCAGCATCCCAGCCTGCAGTCTCGAGCATATCGATACATGACCGCATCACGGTCTTTTGGAAGTCGTCCATGAGGAAACGATTTGCGCAGATGTAAACGTCGAGGTTGAGCTCGTACGCCAGGAACCACGTCCGTAGGTCCTCGCCGGTGATGCGCCCAGGCTGGGCCTGCTGAGGAGGTATGTGCATAGAAGGTGGGTAAAGCCCCGGAGGCCGTACTCCATGCCTGGGGGCTCCTCGACCATAAGGTAGATGAGCAGTAGGATTGCTCTCGCGGGATCGTTGGGCGCCGCATTGCCAGCATCTTAAAAAGTCACGCCTCGCGTGACATCGAGGGCAAGAACATCCTGGTCGATGATGGCCTGGATGCTTGTCCTGCATCTCCTCTGCCTCAGCAAGTCTAGCCCGTCGGGCTTGACGTCGGCGTTGCCATGAAGTGCTGGTACTTCTAGAGCCGGTATTGCTGCTTGACGAACTTGAGTCTGAGACTTCTGCCGGTTCTGACTCAATATCAAGACCCTTCCCTTTATCAATTTCTGGCTCTGTTGTGGGGTTAGTATCCCAGGTTCACGGCCGGGCCATGAGCGGATTCACCCACCTAAGACGCTCGCTGCTGGTTTGATAGGCTCGAAACGACCCTCGTACAAGAAGGCGACTAGAAAATGAAAAGTAGCTGGATCTTCCTCGGGCAAGTCAATGACTTGCTCACTGGCTTCCCTGAAGTTTCCACAGAGAGCTTTCTGAAACCACTCGGCCTGAACAAGTATATCTCTGTGGACCTGGAGCACCGTTAGTTCAATTGTTTCCACATCCAGGCAAAGTCCCAACGTATTTTCACGTACGTAGAATGTGTGCATATTATTCAAGGGGCCAACTCGTATTGGTACAGGCGCAGAAGAGTACCGATCATCAGCGGAACTGACCCAGAGATCCTCTGTTGTGCTAGGGAGTTTCTCGTCTCTTTCTTGTCGATGGTCTCCCTCTATAACGATCACCTGAGGCGGAGACACGTTGATCGCATCAGCCAGGGTATGCACCGTGACGGTTGAACCGGCGGCTTCAGCATCCGCATTTTCGGCCATAACAAAACTATCAAAGTACTATATGTACTAACGAGATCAGCTTGGTGCTAGCAGGAGGATCGCGTGAGAGCGCGTGAAAAGCGCGAAACGAGGCTTTAGAGGTGTTCCATTTCCCGAAGCGCATGGTGCGTAATTAATATTAGTCGGAGCAGGAAGTAGAAAGTAGAGAATAGGTGTAGGCATACACCACCCAGCCCAGAAACCTAGAAACAGCCAACGGCATTTCAAGCATGTGGGTGGTAGACAGCTACCAATTGCGAGCCACAGGCCCCCTCCCCCCCCAGCCAGACAATTTGGTTGCCCTTTGGCGCAGACCACTCGCAGTCGCAGCTGGAATGGTCACCCAAAGACCAATAGCTGAGAACTGACGCCTTCATCTGCATAGGCCATATCCATCTGCCCTTTCATCTCACGTAACAAGGCGACCAAGCAGGGGCCGATAAATCCGTAATTGCTCTTAGGCTTGGGCTCAATCCATTGTCCTTTCGCATCATATGTGATAGCCATTCTTAATGTGCTGCAGCGTTCCACGCCGACTTCTAAGGCACGTCTTGTTCTGGTGTGTTGAATCCCAACTCATCTGCCGCGCTGCATGCGGGCCATCTATCACACGTCTGCATCAGAGCGGTCCGACCTCTTTGCCTCAGGCTCATGTTCTCCGAGCTGTGAGCTATGGCGAGGTGCTACACTAGCAATCGCCAGCCTCATTGTTGTTCATTCGTACACTTTCTGCGATAGGCTACTCTTCCTCCATCTCCGCCTGCATTTGTAGTCCTTCAAGGGTACATGTCAGTTTTGCAAAGTTACGCAGATAGCAAGACGACTCACTCCACATCTTACTCGCAGCATCTGATATGACTCTGGCTTTGATAAGTAGCTTTTCCTCATACTTCTCATTATCCTTGCCTTTCAGACGAATTTTGTTTGGTTGAGCCTGAACAGATTAGTATCCCATGCAAACAAACCCAATCCAAGGCATGATACTGACCTGCATCAGCACAGGGAGTAGCTCTGCAGGATCCGCGTTGGCAATCGTTGCCACAGTTCGAAAGCCATTTTCCCAGAAAACTCGTCTATAATTTGTAAGCAAAACTGCATATTGTCAAGGCAATGTACTCACGCTGTTCGGCTCTTGATGAATGGAATCTTGGCCAAAGCCAGCAGGTCAGCTCTTGCACCAGCCACAAGCCTGTCAGAAAAGTGATCGAGAGCTGCAGCCATTACTCTGCACGCCGATTAGTTGTATAGACAGGAAATTTGATGGTGACCTACCCCCAACTCATTTGTTCACAAAACTTGATCATTCCCGCAGCGAAGCCTTGACATGTTTGTGACAGATTCTGAACCATTCCACGAGGCACGTCGTATTTGCGTGCCACCATGTGTATTGGCACCTCATTACACAAGTCCCGCAACT
The DNA here is from genome assembly GCA_012977755.1 of Fusarium nurragi. Lineage (NCBI taxonomy): Eukaryota > Fungi > Ascomycota > Sordariomycetes > Hypocreales > Nectriaceae > Fusarium > Fusarium nurragi. The sequence continues at coordinate 86,827 of JAALXI010000328.1, read as the reverse complement.
GGAGCGCAAGATAGAAGCGTCGATGCACGCGAGCAATCTGCTTTTCTTCTTGCGTCGTCTCACGAAGCGTAGCACCTTGCGCCCTTATCGGTTGTCAGTGAAAAAGACTTATAAGCTATGCCCGTGAGCTCAACTTACAACTTGAGTATTGTCGTGGGCTTAATTCCCAGAAGCCGCAACACCCGTAAACCACTCTCATCTAAGCCTTCCATCTCATTCCGAAAAACTTGCCAATTCACCATAACGCCAAATTCTTGGACTGGTGTGAATGCGTACAGTACATGCATCTCACCATCCATGACAAACGCCTGGAGAGCTCGGCTGAGTTCATTGTGGACGAACACGCCATCGTCTGGATCGATGGCAGATGCCACAATTGCTCTGCCTAATTGTGTCGCCGTATACATGGACAAAGAATCACGGGTAACGAAACCCATAGATTCTATCTCTTCCAAGCTGGAGGTGATGCAATCATCCACAAACTTGGCATCGTGGGTATGACTCAATAGCGATTTTGAGAAGTAGTCCAATATGGATTCATGACTCGTAGCGAGGCGTATGGATATGACCTCCAATAGAGCACTAATTGTTGTCAGCTCAGTGTCGTCTCATCGGCCGTTGCCAGAAACCTACCGTTGAATACGCCGATTCTCAGTATTCAAACAGCTTGCGACTGGAGGCAACTCGGCATTCATGAGCTCTACGACTTGCTCAAGGTCGTTTTCTCGGCAGCATAAGTATGTCTCGCCAATAGGTGCTTTGCCTTGCCTTCCTGCTCGTCCTCGCATTTGCCTGAGCATGGATGGTCCAACAAATTCACGCCCCATCCGACAGTTGTGCAGAATCACTCTTCTTGCAGGCCTGCAACTGTAAGCGGACTGTTTCAAGAGCAGGGGAAGGAAAGACTCACAAATTAATACCAGCTGCCAGACTACACGTAGCGACGCAAACGAGCAGTGTTCCAGCGTCGTATGCCGCCGCGATGAGATCTCTCTCTTCAGTAGTCAAGCCAGCCTATATGGTTAGAAAAGGTTGACATCCTTGCTGTTCGAAGTGACTTACGTCTATCGTTGTTAGCAACGAATGTTAAGTCTCGGAAGGTAGCCCACTGTACTTACGATGAAAAGCAACGCCGTAAAGGACGGTCTCTTCCAGAATCGGATCAACTCCAGTGTTAAGGCTGCGGAGCTCTCCTAACAGGTCCATCCTCCTGTCAACAATTTCAACCTTAAGCTCGCGCGGTTCGGGCATGGCCCGACTAATCCATCGTGCATCAGACTCGCACATGCCACGACTTCCAGCAAAGACAAGGGCTCCGAAGCCAGCAACCGCAGTCTCGTGAGCAAGTGTCACTACTGCATTTAATACTGGGTCGCGAAGCTCTTTGTGGGTAGACGGTTCAATCCGTTGGACGGGCCTCGTTTGTGTCTGTGTTTGTGTAGACCGACTATTTAGTTGTGCAGCTGTCTTGATGAAACTGCTTGTAGAACATGCGGGATAAATGTTGCCGTCATGCACAAGATGCTCCTCAATGGGAACCGGTCGATACCGAGTTTCATAGCAGTGACCACCAAGCCATTGTGCCATCATATCCATGTTCTGCTCTCATATTAGACTGAGACTGTGCGATAAAACCGACCGTCAAACATACCGGAAGAGTAGCACTCATGCCCACGATTTGCACAGGCTGCTCAAGGCTGAGCAGCTTGGTCGCAACGAGTTCCAACAAATAGCCTCGCTGGTCGTCATCGACCATGTGCAACTCGTCGAGCACGACTGCGCGGAGCTTAGAGATAGAACAGTCGTCGATGGCCGTATTCACAAGTGCGTTCGCCTTGCAAAGTTAATTTTTTACTTACCAGAATGGGAATAAAAATACCGAAGACCGACCTTCTCCAATGTGCACACAGCAATATCAAAATCAGCCCAAGTTGCGCGAACTTTTCCACCTCCGAAGAAACCAACGACTCGAACTGTGTTTTCATCAGCTCGTCGACGCCAAATGCGCTTGTCATCATCGACATTTGCATCAGGAACAAAGCGTAAGCCTTGCACCACACTACGAAGCCAGCGAACTTTCTCTTGCACCAAGGCAACATACGGTAACACAAGCAGGGCCTTTGTTCCTTTTTCTTCTAGGATTCTCTTGAGCATAAGTACTGGAAGTGTTAGCTGAAGCTCCATGCACTGCCCAATTTCGGCCTCACCATCAGCCACGAGTGATTTGCCACCACCAGTTGGTGCACAATACACAAGATTTTTCTCGCCTGATAACAGTCCAGGGCCTTTGAGACAAGATTTTTGCCATGGGTATATCTGTTTTATACCAAGCAAGGCAAAATTATCAACTAGTTGTTGTGGTAGGTCATAAGTAGGGTGACTCAAGTCAAGCTCGGGATCCCGAGAAGATGTAGGAGTTGCAGCTATGACTCTCCGTTGGGAGTACTCAGAGGGCCCGACTCGCTCATCAAGGCGAACAATGCGACTCGCAGAGATCCTAGGAGCAGCAGTGGGTAGGCTGACGGCTCGCTGAAACTGAACTGCGATTCTAGAGGCAGGTGGCCTGATTTTGTGTTCCTCTCCTGTAGTCGATAGACTTCTTTTGTGCCCAGCAACAGAGGTTGTAGCGAACGTGGTTTCGCGTTCATGGGTAGTCTCGACACTGGTTGTGTGCATCAGCCCTTGCATGCTCTTCATGATCAGCAGCGAAAGACGAAGAAGTTATGATACAAAACAATCAACGAGAATAAGTTACAAGTAAACCATCAAACCCAACACTCATTTTTGGAAAATAGGGTCCGTGTAGATGCTACGTGACTCGCGATACAAGCCAGAACGCGAAACGCAGACAAAGACGACGCGAGATCACGTGGGAAGCAGGCATCGAACTGCCCATGGAAGCATCTGCCACCGACCCCGGTTCCTGCAGCCGATTTGTGCCCCGCGGCATGATGGAGGGTGGTGATTGGTTGAACCCTGACGGTTCTCATCGACCGCCTACGGCAGGTGGCATAAACATGCCCTGCCGGGCCTGCCTCTTCCTTTATCCATCCAATGTTCCTACGTTAGTGCCCCTTGTTCACTTCGAGTTGGTCATGTATTTCCATCCAATTATTTGCTCGGCTTATTCACTTATGTCATTTCCTTTCTTTGGTTCCTCATCCCTTTTTTCTTTCTTTTCTCTTTTTCTTTCTTTCTTTCTTTCTTTCTTGTCGGCATCAGATTCCATTTTATGTATCTGGCCCAAGTTGGTATTTTCTAGGCTTCCATGGCAAATCATGACACCGCTTTTGGCAATTGATTCCCTGCCTGTACTCCGTACCTTTCTTTACCTTGCATCCCATGTGCGCCACTCCCTGTTCTGGCCGACTACATGGGTACCAACACAATCTACCAACTGGTAGGGACAGCGTATTTTCCGAGAAATATGATTTCGCTATTACCCAGTCTCTTAGCAATGTCTCATCCCATCGCCGTGAATTTTTGTAGAATTTTCAGATCAGCTAGTGACCCTGCTGTGCTGTATCGTGTGCACCAAGTCTCAAGTGTCGTCGACCGTTCCCCTGCGGCCGGGTCGGGTGTTTAGCCCCACGACCCTTTAGCACCTACGTTTTTTTTGAGGGGCAGTTTTTGGGGGGTGTGTGCCTCTCCGATCCTGCCCATGAAATCTTGATTCGACGACCATTTGACAACACCGTGCAGCAGCATCCTCTGCAGCTGCGCCTGCGTCTACGCCTAGGCCCATTATGCCTATGCCCATACCTATCTATGCCTACGCCTGCGTCTGGGCTTGGCTACCGACAATGAACAGACTGTCATCTGCCAGTCTGCCAGCCCCAGCTGCTACCTTTATTCTGTCGAATCCACAATGTAGAGACGAGTAAAAACATTAGATGCGTACTGTGCATCTCAATCTCAACGTCTTTTTCGTCGTCAGATCGGTTGATCGCTACAAAGTGTGATTCAGGTCAGTCCATCGCCGAGACATGTCTGTCGTTTCAATTTTGCCCTGATCGTGATTCATGCCCATGGTCCATCGTTTGCGCGAAAGGCAATCAACATGGGTCTCACACAAGGGATCATCGTATTCAGGAGTGTGAGAGCCTCAATCAGGCAGGATACGTATTTCAACTCTGGCATTTCGGTGAAACAAACAGCCACCACTTGTCACCACGATCGGACAGTCAGTCACTAGCCTGTGCAATCAAGAACAAAACCAAAATTTGAAAGATAACCACGTCCACAAGGCTCGGAGTAACAGGGTCTATCTGACTTTGCGATTAATGATGCTGGCACCTGGCAAATTGTAGTAACGAGGGGAGTTGAGACATTCCCAGGCTGGATATGGTGACCTGCTAAGGGAAATGGCCATGGTCCAAAAAAAAAAAGACAAAAAAAAGCCAGTCGCCAGTCGCCAGTCGCCAATCGAGTCCTTAAATAGGGGGGAGGGGTCAAAGCAAGCCCACCATCAATCAATCCATCATTAAATCATTGTTCCTTCCCGGGGGCAACTGGCTAAGTCTGAGGGGGAACAAGACAACACAACACAACACCAAAGACTTTGCTCTGGTCGTGGGAGATAGACTACCTAGGTACGTACCGGCGTGGACCTGGAGTCCTGGACCGCTGCAGGGCATCATCTCTGGGCAACCTTCTGTCCATCCAACCGGAGCCCCGGCCACGTTGGTGGAGCTGACTTCACTACGCCAGCTCAAGCTTTAGCCCTATTACCAACTCCCTCCCGTCAGCTCCCACGAGGATCTCAACATCATCATCGCACAGCCGATTTTTCTGGCACGAAATTGACAGTCCTAAATCCAGCTGGGATTGCCGATGGGAGAGGTACTCTACTTGGCGTCACTGTACTAGTCGGGCTCTACAGATAACTAGTTTGCTCATGCTGTTGACAGTGAGCAGCTCCAGCTATATGCTAACTATCACCAACCGCTGAAGACTCTGTAATCTGTTCTTTTAGTGTGGTAGGTTGGACGTCGCTGATTTTGTTTGATCAAGACGTCATGGTGGAGGAGAGAAAGGGGATAACTAGTCACATCGTTCAGCCGAGGTAGGTGACATGGCTAAGGGATCCATTCACGATGATAACTTTCTGGAGCTGGGCTGTACGTTCAGATCAGGTGCCATGAAGGGACGCGGGATGAAACAAAGTAGCCTTTGATCAGAGAAGAGCTCGAAGTAGCCGACACGACGATGAATTTCCCAGCATGGAGGTAAATGAACGTGCATGTTACTATACTGAAGGATAATTTCTACGCTAGACACATGCCATATATGGAATCCGCATGAATGAAACAAGGGCTTCCCGAGAATAATTAGGATATGATGGGAACAAAAAAAAACCTGTCGATTGACCATCACGCTGAGCCACGGAGCTTTAATACCTGGCGATGACTCTGCTCTGTAATAAACATCCATTCAATTGAGTCGAGGGAGGGCGTGCAAGGGTGTGTGAGAATGCAAAGGAAAATGCGGATGACTTGGCGCCCCATGCTCGAGCTCCATGTCCCTCCAAGCTCACATTCTTTTGACAGTAATTTGAACGAACATTTACTCCCCAGCGAAACGCAAATTCAGGTCGGGGCAGCCAAAGGCAAATTCTGCAGTGGCCTATGCAATGTGGCTTTCCAACTGTGGTATGGTACGAGGTAGCTATCAGGAACGTCGATCTGGTCAACGGCGCATGACGGCCTGGGCATGGCATGGGGGGATGGAGAAGGTTGTCAAACTAATTTGAGAGAGGGAGCGAGAGAGATATATCGCTGACCAGTTAGTTGTCTTCAGCAACAACAAGGTGATGGGACAATTGCCTTGAGCCAAGGATGGGGGACAATGAGACAAAGCTCTATCATACATTACATACATGTCCCAGCTGGTTGCATCATTTACGCCGAATATCATGGTCCTTTTATTATTGATGCTTACACCAATTTATGTCTGTCAAGGAACCATGTGTACAACGAACGATCCAAGTCAAATATGTTTGCTCCCATCGCCCTGCTTTGGTTCGCCATTCGCCAAACCCCAGCTTCGGTGGTCTCGTAGGCCCTAGATTTTCCCACCAAAAGCCGGTATCATGTCTCGACCGCCACGGTCAAGGCCAACCTGTGGTGACCAGCTTCGTAGTGGTTCTGCCCCCGGCGTGGCCTGCTCTCTCTCTCTTTGTGGGAGGACCCGTGGACCCATGGGCACGCCTCAGAGTTGGGTTGAGATCCGTCGGCTCGTCAGTGCTGCGAGACCCAGATGGGCCCCCGTGGAGACTCAAGGTAACACTGATGACCAGGGTGCAGTAAGTAAAAGCGCTGTTCAAGCTTATCGTGCCGGGGCGACGAGAGGGTTTCTGCTGGTGCACATCAGCCGCCACCTGGTTAGTGGCTACCTACACGCTACATAGCCAATCTAACGCCGCCCCCAGTGCCCTCTTAGCAGAGTGGGTGCATCGACCAGGCCAGGGCCGCCGCCTCGGGGTGCCAGTGCCAGGACGTTTCTTCTCCCGGCGCCTGGGAATCATGCCTCTTCCTCCTTCTTAACCTTACTCACTCCGTCTTGCGGAACAATTAATCTCGATTTCGAGCTTCTAGCTCTGTCTTTCACGCCTGTCACACCTTTCACCCATCGCGAACTGCTTTCATCTCATATCACACCAATATACGGATCGCTCTCTTGCCTCGTTCATCCTCGCAACTTCCACCATCAAGCCATCACCTCCGGGCATGCCTTCATACGCGATTCACCCCATCTCGTTGTTGCGCAAGTGATTCTCTGCTGCATGTCATGGCACAACAAAATGTGAGTTAAAAAGTCATTTCGTTTTACCAAAACTTTAACTCGCATCTCTTACACTTGACTTTTTTATGTTCATACTTTCTCGTCTCTCACTCAAGCCCCAAACTGTGAGCCCGCGGTCGCGATTGGATCTAGTTTCTAACTTCTCACTCAGGAATCCAAAACATCTGATCCTGATGCTCAACCTGCGTTTGACAAGATGACTACTCAATCAGATTTGGACAGCGCGGCCAAGGACGCCGGCGCGGATACTGCTTCTCCATACGGGACTCGTTCCCGTAACAGGAATGGCAACTCGCGTATCAACTACGCTGAGGACAGGGACATTGATGCTGATGTTTACGACTACTATCACGACAAGAAGGACAATGACTCCAAAAAGACTTCCCGTCAGTCCAGCGCTGCGGTGAACGGAGATGCACCTCGTGGTGGTGCCAGCTCGCGCAAGGCTGGCACAGACGAGCCCAAGGCAGCGCAGCCCGCAAATGCCCCCAAGGAGCAACAGCCTGGCGGTTCAAGCAATGCGCCCACGACAACGCAACCGCCGGCTGCTTCGCAACCTACACGGAGGCGCAAGGCCATAGCCAATTCGGCAGGTTCCACTAACCAAGCGACATCAACCAACAGTTCTACCAAAAAAACAACAGCTTCTGGACCGCCTGCGGGTATCTCATGGCCCGAAACCAATATGTTGACTTTTGACAACTGCAAGGGACAGCCTGTTGATGGTCAGATGGTAGCCGACGATGGCACGGTGCTTGAGCCAAATGGTAACATACTCCCCCACCAAAAAAGGTCTCTCACAAATTAGATCAAGCGTGGCTAACTGGCGACGCAGATCATGTGTACCTCGTCTGTGAACCACCTGGAGAGCCCTATTACCTGGGGCGCATCATGGAATTCCTTCATGCAAAAAATGACAGCAGCAATCCTGTGGACGCGATCCGCATTAACTGGTACTACCGACCAAAGGATATTGGCCGAAAGTCCACAGACACACGTATGGTCTTTGCGACGATGCACTCCGACATCAGCCCGTTGACTGCGCTACGCGGAAAGTGTCAGATTCATCACAAAGCTGAGATCACCAGTATGGACGCTTATCGAAAGACCCCGGACAGCTTCTGGTATGATAAGCTATATGATCGGTATATCCAGAAAAACTACGACTTGATTCCGACGCGTTCTATTGTCAACGTTCCAGCCAACGTAAAAAAGGTTCTCGATGAGCGCTGGAAATACGTGCTAGTCGAGCAGGGGCGTGGCAAGGAGCTCACTAGCGCCGTTAAGCTCTGCAAGAGATGCACCGGCTATTGCGCGAGGTACGTACCGCCCATTTCACTTACACTGCCCCACGTCCCACCCACGCTCAGTGGCTGACTTGATTGGCGTCCTTCAGCAACGACTCCGTTGACTGTGCAGTATGTCAGAACACATACCATATGAACTGTGTGAACCCGCCTCTACTAAAGAAACCATCGAGAGGTTTCGCGTGGTCGTGCGCTGCATGTAGTCGCGCGCAGGAGAGGAAGCTGGAGGCTCGCAACACGCCTAATGTCAACGACCCTAGCTTCAACGGCGACGATGACGATCCTTTGGATGAAGAGGACGAGGAGATGCAGGGGGCTGAGACTAATCGTACGAGCCCTGAGGATGGAGAGCATGAACACCCCGAGGGAACCGCAGAACAGATTTACCAAGCCTCTTTATGGCCTTACCGGTACCTGGGAATGCATTGCAAACCAGAGGACGCGCTTGACTACGACGACAGGATTTATCCCCGCGCGAGCACGAGAATTGGACCCAGAAATCAAGCGACTGTTTTGCCATGGCCAGGACAACCGATAGAGTACGTCAAGCCACTCGAGATCAAGAAAAATGGCAAGAAGGACACCAAATCTAAGGAAGCATTGGCTGCTATCGAGGCCGAAAAGGTCTCGCGCGGAAAACGGCCAAAATGGGTTCAGGATATGCCTCCTGGTTATACAGTTCGAGGCGAAGACTATGATGAGGACGATCCTAACTGCACCGCGACGCCTATGTGGATACCCCCCTCAGAGGACGTCATCAAAGAGAAGGAAATCAATCAGTACATGGAGAAGGCCAAGGGGATGGCCAAGGATCTCGGGTTGCCGGAACGTTCGACCAATCTTCAAGATGTCGCCGCCGATACGCTGTTCCACACTGGATTTGATACGAAACGTTCCCTCAAAGTTCTTGCCGAGACAGAAAAGGCAGCATTCAAAGAACCAGAGCTCACTCCAGCAGAACAAAAGAAGTTCGAGGAAGCAGTCATCAAATATGGCTCTGAACTTTACCTTGTAAGGAAGCATGTCAAAAGTATGTATTATGGTATGGTGACCCGCTACTACTACGCCTGGAAGAAATCAGAACGCGGGAAGCAGGTCCTAGAAAACCAGGCAGGTCGAAAAGGCAAGAAAGAAGCCAAACGAGCAGAAGCTGCTGCTAAAGAGCTCGCTGATGACGTTGCGGACAACGATGACGATTCCGCTTTCGATGCAGAAAAGGCAATCCAGAAAAAGCGAGGATTCGTATGTCAATTCTGCTCGACGACCTCTTCGCTACAGTGGAGACGTGCTCCGAACGCCATTCCTGGGGTCGTCAACGATGGTGGCTCCAAGAACTCGAACAAGGAGAAAGGTCAGGAGCGGGTGGCGGCTCTGTGCCGTCGATGCGCTGAACTATGGCGTCGGTACGCTATTCGATGGGAAGACATGGAAGAGGTGGCCAGAAAGGTGGCCCAGTCAGGTGGCCGAGCCTGGAAGCGTAAGCAAGACGAGGAACTCCTGAAGGAACTGCAGGCGGCAAAGGATATGGGCTTGATGACGCCAGAACGTGCCCCGACCCCCTCAGCAGCCCCAGCAATTGCCAGCGTGCAAGAACCACCAAGGAAGAAGCTCAAGGGAGCACCTTCAGACAAGGATGCGGACAACGGCCATTCCGATGCTGCCAGTGTGGCCGGCTCAACCACGTCGAAGAAGAAAGATAAGAGTGTCGAAAGCGTTGCAGTTCCCGAAATGCCCAGACCCCGAGTTCTGCCTTGTGCCGTCTGTGGTGTACTGGAACCGCAGGGAGATCAACATCTGTCATGCCGCGAATGTCGCCTGACGGTGCACCGCAACTGCTATGGTATAATGGATAACAGAAATTCTGGAAAATGGACCTGCGACATGTGTGCCAACGATAAGAACCCACAAGTCTCGATCGTAAGTGATAGTGAATATGCATATTCGCAGGTGCTAACATCAACCCAGCATTACAAATGTGTTCTTTGCCCCGTCGAATACACGGAACATGATTTCGTCGAGCAGCCTAAACCGACACACCATAAGAAGAAGATGTCGGAGAAAGACCGCGAGAGAGAGCGCCTCGAGGTTCAACAGGCTCGAAAAGCTGCGGACTTTTACCGCAAGAAGCAGGAAGATATGAACCGACCAGTCAATCCTCGCGAGCCGCTCAAGAGAACTGCGGACAACAACTGGGTGCATGTTACTTGCGCCGTTTGGACTCCAGAGGTCAAGTTTGGTAACGCCAAGGCGCTAGAACCCTCAGAAGGCATTCCTTCCATCCCCAGGAGCAGATACGGCGAGACATGCCAAGTCTGCAACAAGAATGACGGAGCTTGTGTCTCTTGTCACCAGTGTCATATCCCAAGTAAGTTTGGATGGTACAATGGCAGCCGCTGAAGATGCTAATCAAACCTATAGTGCATGTCGAATGCGCACGCCAAAAAGGTCACATTCTTGGGTTCGAAATAACGCCTGTGAAGAGTTCTCGGAGAGACCAGTTCAACATTGTAAGCATCAATGGGGAGAGCGGCACCATGTCGGCAACCGTTTGGTGTAAGGACCACGCTCCTACCAAGACTACCGTTCATCAGATGCACGACGTTGTGGACGATTCAGGGCTCAACACTTTGCAGCTCTATGTACAAAACTTCAAACAGGCCGATCTCACTCTGACAGGAACTGTTCGCAAAGCCACCCTCATGACGAATGCTGCCAAACTGTCAGGCACGACTACTCAATCAGGCCTGCGCAGGTCGTCGACGACGAACATCCTCGCCGGCGCACCGACCCCACAGCGTAACGGGGAGACAGGAGACGTGGCACTCGATTCAAAGCAACCGGGAGAAAAGGTTTGCATCACTTGCGGTATTGATGTCAGCCCGAAATGGTGGTCGATCGCCAACTCACAAGAACGTGAGCTCACTAACGGACATTACGGCACGCTTGGAAGCGAGGCACAGAAGTTTGTGGAACAGAGGCGGTTTCAATGTCACAAGTGTCGCAAGGCCCAGCGCACTGCAAAGCCATACCCTCACCCGCACCCGTCGCGGCAATCACCTATCTTAGCAGACGCTCCAGTGCTCCCAGCTCACGAAGCGGGCATACCAGCCACGGCGGCACCCCCTCGGCACAGTCCGCCACAGGCGATGCCTGGCCATCGCGAAGCACACCCTGCTGCTTATGCCTGGCCTCCTCACATTCATGCCCAGACAGGACCTCCGCCAATGCAAGCACCTGCGCTTGTGGCAGACCATGCCCTTGGAGCCCGACCACCAGCTCCTCACGGCTATGCGGCCCCTCCACCCCCTCCGCCCCCGAGACCGACATACAGCGAATGGGGGCGACCGGCGAGCCAGCAAGGTTCGCCTTCCAGACATATAAACGGGGGGCCGTCTATTCATAATCCACCGCCTATGGCGAACCTATCTTCCTTGCGACCACCGCCGGTCGCAGGACCTGTTGTTGGACCGCCACCACCCGGGCCACCACCAGCAAATCACCATGGCAATCACCCCCCGCAACCGTATACCAACGGACTGCCTCCATCTCCTCGACGACTTAATGGACCGGCACCGCCATCTCGATATGTTCACCCGTACCAACCTCACGGGCACCACGCTCATCCAGCACACCTACCGCCCCCGAGCATGGCGAATGGGGCTCCGCCGCCTCCTCCTCCACCACCACCACCCAGAAACGACGGATTCCCTCATGAACTGCATTCTCAGAGACCGCCATACTCCCTACCTCAGACGAGCCCACCTGGCTCTCGAAATGGGCTACCACCTCCGCAAAACCGTCCGGCGAGTGGAGCAAGTGCCAGCCCCTCACTCCGAAACCTATTGTCGTAATTTCGGCATAAATAGCAACACCGCAGGGTCGGTGAAAAGACAAGAGCGAAAGTGAAGCCATGATGAAACAGAAGACCTGGGGTCGGGCAGCGGCAGTGATACCTGCTTAGACCATGCCGTGTGCGCATGGAACTATACCTATATATATTCCTCGACAAGGGGGTGGCGATTTTGGAAGTTGAATTCTGATTGGAATGATTGTTATGGGAGGCTGATTGCATCTTTGGGCGAGTTCGGCGATTTGGGTAACTATGGAGGGGAAGTCACAGCTATACAGGCGAAACCCGCCTTTGTTCGAGTATGAATGTAAAACGGCACTGAAAAGCATAGTCTTCAGCTTCCTATAGATGATTCAGAAATGTCAGATGATTATATGTGCTACTCGTGGTGAATTGTAGTATGGCATGTGCATATGATTTCGATAAGTGAAGGCTGCCCCTCTGTTATGAATACATGCCGCGTAGTTGCAGTTGATAGCATACGACGCCACACAATGCAGAGCCAAGATAAGTCAATTATTCCCAAGCGGTAGATAATTGCCTTATCTGAGAGAGGGGGCAATATGCAGCACTAAAACTACCCAAGTTATCCTAAGTTGGAAGATATAACAATAATATCACTTACTACACGGAGTAGATGGCCTGCCTACCTTCCCTAGCGTGCCTGGGTACTTAGGTAGGTCCCTAGTTAGGCAGGTTCATCTACCTCAAGTCGTTTATCTGCCAATGAAAACTCGTACCCGCTCTACCTGACGGTACGAGCCTTGATTGGTCCGGACTGGCACCCCCCTCCGCATCCGCATCCACATCCACGTCTCCACTGACGAAGCTCTTGTAAGCCAAGTCGTGGCGTTCAAGGCGTTTCAAAGGCTGAGGTGGCTCAGACTCTGGAACCTCTCAGCTCAGCTTCCAACATCAGCCAAAACAACATCTCAACAATCGGCTTCTCCTCCCCCTTCTCTGACGCCGCATTCTTCTTCCGAACCGGCCGCTGAGCTCCGAATTGGTATTGCGAAAGTCACGGGGCAGTTCTTTTGGCTCATTATCATCTGTTTTGTCATCTGTTCAATTGCGACCGAGATAACAACTCTAACCACATCTGTCCCTGACGATATCGTCCATTCCTTTCGCAAAAGGAAGATTTAGCTGACCGGATACGCCGTATTTGGAACTCGGAGACGATTGGCTGCGTATCAAGGAGGCCCCAAGTGCTACAAACAACTATATATATCACTACTCATCATGGCGCAAGTCCTTCTTGACCTCTTCTACTCCTTCGGGAACTGTCTCAACTGCTTTCCTGGAAACCCCAATCTTAAGATCAATAACAGAAGTTTCAAGATTCTAAGGCTACTTGGCGAAGTAGGTTCCTAAACCCATATCTTCTGAACACCCCATTGCTAACAACTGCCAGGGCGGATTTTCCTATGTATACCTCGTCGAAGATACATCTACCCACGAGCTTTTCGCCCTCAAGAAGATCCGATGTCCCTTCGGTGCCGAATCCGTGCAGCAGGCTATGCGCGAAGTTGATGCCTACCGCCTCTTCTCACACGTCCCGACCATCATCTCTGCCATTGATCACTCCGTCGCGACCGAGCGTGGCGCTGACGAGTCAACAAAAACCGTTTATGTCCTGCTACCGTACTACAAGCGCGGCAACTTGCAGGATATGATCAATGCGAACTTGGTCAACCACGATCGCTTTCCTGAGCGCCGACTCATGTTGCTTTTCCTCGGTGTGTGCAAGGCTCTTCGTGCCATGCATGATTACAAGCCTGCTGTGGAGCGCATGAACATGGGCCGAGAGGAAGACGAGCTGAATAACGGCGAAAGGAATAACACAAGAGGCAAGCGAACTGAGGAAGAGGAGGAGGGTGAGCAAGAAAGAGGCCTGTTGGAGGGTGAAAACCAAGTCAACAGCGGCAGGTCCATTCAGCACTACGCTCACCGAGATATCAAGCCAGGTAAGCCCAACTACCAACTACTAGGACATCATTATGTCTATACCCGATACTTACTGAACGCCATAGGTAATATCATGATCGACGACACTGGCTCAACCCCAATCCTTATGGATCTTGGGTCCGTCGCCCCCTCGCCCATTCCCGTAACATCACAATCTCTCGCCCTCCAGATCCAAGACACGGCCGCCGAGCACTCAACGATGCCGTATCGTGCCCCCGAACTCTTCGACGTTCAGACGGGCATGGTCATTGATACAAAGGTCGATATATGGTCTCTGGGCTGCACACTATACGCCTGCCTCATCGGCAAGTCCCCGTTCGAGATGCGCTCAGACGAGACCGGTGGTACTCTGTCTCTGTGTGTTCTTGGTGGTGACTGGCGTTTTCCCGATGAGGGACCCGCTGGCGTCAAGCGCAACAATAGTATGCGCCCGCAGCAGGGACAGCAGCAGCAGCAGCAAGCACCTCCAGTTGAGATCAGCGAGCCTATTCGTGAGGTTGTGCGGAAGTGTTTGCGTGTCGAGCCCGCCGAACGACCTGATATTAGCGAGCTCATCCAAATGGTACAGACGGTTATTGAGGAGCTGCCCGATGATTCTCATTAGGTGCTATATGGATGTGTGTTCGAGGTCACAATGCCATCGAGCCACAAACTGTGGGGACTTTTGAAGAGAACTGAAGAATTTTATGAGATACTAAGAATATTCCCGTTGCTGTGCTGAGCTAAGCTGATATATGTTCGGTGGCCACACTCCAGCCTGCCTGTTTACTACCATTCATTGTTACAAGGAGGAGACGGCGTTTTAGGAATTGGAATGATAGAGCCATTTGCTTGTAACCGACTAAGTTCTTGTTTTATAGCCATGATATTACCCTTCGCTGCCCTACCGCGTGTCCCGATGTGAAAGCCCTTGTTCGTTGGCATGTCCTAGGAATAGCCCCTTTGGTCATATTCTGGTAACCGCAGTGTCCTGGAGTAGGACCAGCCATGTCAGTCTGACGAGTTAACCAAGAAACACACGAACGCTTGAGCTTGAGCAGATGCAGTCATCCTACTCGGCGTCGTCCTGCAGCTCGAGCTTGAAGGTGGCAACTTCAAATGGTCGGAGTGTGATCGGAATCTTGCCATCGGACTGATGGATCTCGTCCAGTTCATCCTCAAGAATGTTTGTCTTGGTGACACGCTTGACATCAAAGCTTGTTTCGATAGTACCACGGCTACGGCCACCTAAAGATTCGTATACACGAAGAACGATGCTTTGTCCCTTATTGATGCGCAAGCCCTCATCTCGGCTTACGTCTTCGTCATCCTGACCTCGCTTGATTGTGTCAAGGACAAGAGAATCAGAGTCGTCAGTATTAACAAGCTTGATCGGTGCACTGGACACGCTTTGGAGGGCGGCCTTGGATGCGGTAACTGGCTTCAGAGGGTTGTTGAACGCATAGGCAGCTCTGACGGTAGCGGATGAGAGACCGCCTTTGTGGGGAAGAATGGCCCATCTGATGGTGTGGCGTCCCATATCGGCATTGGCATCAGGGGCCTTGGGCGATCGAAGAAGCGAGAGTCGCATCACCTTGCCTGCAGTTGCAAAGCCATATTTGCTGTCGTTGAGGATGGAAACACCATAGTTGTTCTCGGAGAGGTCAGCAAACTTGTGACAGCACACCTCAAACTTGGCCATGTCCCAACTTGTGTTGTAGTGCGTTGGCCGCTTGGTGATGCTGAAGGCGGTCTCATACGAGGCCTCGGTATTGACAACGTTTACAGGGAACTCAACCTTGAGGAACTTGGAGTCCTCGTGCCAGTTGACCTCTGCTCTCACATCGATTTGAGAAAGCTGGCCCTTGAGCGCGGCTGAAAGGGTGGTGTACGACTTGATCGAGCTGTTCTCGCTGATCTTAATGTCTGTGACCAAGGTAACACGATGAGGCTTCTGCTCAAAGATCTTGGTCTTGCCATATTCAAGCTTTCTGCGGGCGTCGAGATGGTAGACCTCCACATCCCATGCCTGCCAGTATAGCGGGATGTCATCGAAGATAACAAACTTGTTGGCCTCCCCACCCTTTTCAACGACCTCACGATCATTAACAACATCGTAAAGAGATGTAATGACACCACTTTCGACGACAACACGGAGTTGATCGTTTTGCAAAACATAGACGTCTGTCGACTGCTCCATGACAGTGACTGCAGGCTTCTCTTCCTGCACCTTAAACGAGCGGAGAGCCAGTAGCTGGCCATCACCACATGCGACACCCACTTCCCCATCGGAGAGCTCAATCAGCTCCTTTCGGTGCCAGGGTAGGGTATTTATAGCAACAGATTCATTGATGCAGGTTGAAAACTGGCTGGCAACGTTGAGTGATTCGTACAGCTCCTTCAGAAGACGGTTACCGGTTTCAAACACTTCAGCATAGACCTGGGACGAATTAGAAAATCATTTTAATAAGAAAATGATAATCAAATACCTTGTCAGAATCATCGTAGCACATCTCGATGCTGCTTCCTGGTAGACAGTCATGGAACTGGCACAGTAGGACAGCCTCCCACATATCATCCAAGTCCTTGGTTGGGTACTTGTACGACTTGCTTTTGATTGAAACAAATGTGGCTAGTTGTTCAATGTCTCGCAGCATCACCTCAGCCTTCCGGTTGTAATATTTGTTGTTGGCTTGTGTCGTGTATGTGCCTCTGTGTAGCTCAAAGTACAGTTCACCATACCAGGTGGGAAACTCGCTAGCCTTGTGGTTAAGACGATCAAAGTAGTCATCAACTGTCAAGCCCATTTTGATCTTCGGAATACCACCAATAGTGTTGCTGATTCCAGCACAACGGCGAAGTTTCTCAAAGTGCTGCCAGGTAGGGCCACCACCGCCGTCGCCCTTTCCGAAGACAAGCAAAGACGAGTTGTCAACCCGCATTGTTTTGTGGTTTACGACACTTCTCCTCAGATCTCCAAAGTCGGCGCTAGCAGTATATGTTTCGGAAGGAGGCATGTGGCAGATGACTTGACTTCCATCAGGACTAACCCACATGAAAGTAGTGTGAGGAAAGTTATTGATGTTGTTCCAGCTCAACTTCTGAGTCAGGAACCGGTCCATTCCTGCCAGACGGCAAAGTTGTGGCAGTTGACTGGAGTATCCAAAGGTGTCAGGTAGCCAGAAAGTACGGCTTCGACTGCCAAACTCGGCTTCAAAGAAGCGCTGACCGTAAAGGAATTGTCGAACAAGAGATTCACCACTTGGCAAGTTTGTGTCATGTTCTACCCAGCTACCACCGATAGGTTGAAACTGGCCTTCCTTCACCTTCTGCTTAACTCGCTTGTAAGCAGCAGGGTAGTAGGTCTTGAGCCATTTGTATTGTTGGGCTTGAGAACAAGCAAAGTTGTGCTCTGGGTAACGCTCCATTAGATCACACTGGTTAGTCCAAGATCGCACAACTTTGCGCTTTGTCTCAGCCCAGGGCCAGAGCCAACAACTGTCGATGTGGCAATGGCCGATTCCAAACACAACAGGGTCTTTTCCCACTTCGTATACCTTGTGGGAGTCAACATCAGGGCCGAGAATTTCACGGGCAATCTCTCGGCACTTAAGGATTGACTCCTGATTGTTGACCTCAAATGTGTTGATGATCTTCATGGCAACAGATAGGGCGTGGTTTTGTTCCGCTGAGTTCTCAGGGAGCTCTCTAGCAGCATCGCCAATCTCCCAAATATCCATGTGAAGCTTGCGAGCCGGCACATTGATTGCGACTATGTCAGCCTTGCCAAGGTTGAAACGCCTGTTGGGGTCTGGCGGTGCAATGGTCGTCGTGCCATTAGGAGCGTTTCCAAACATTCCATTGCAGGCCATTTCGATATAAATGGTATGCTCCTCCCCATCGCGGAATGAGTCGGGAATGATCCACTCGATGCGCTCTCCGCCACCAGTAAGACCTTGGATGGGAACACCATCTTCAGTCCAGATAGTACCCTCATTGTTGGCATCCCAGTGAAGCTCGATGAGCTCCTCGTCCTTGATATCCTTTGGAATACACAAAATAACCTTGAACCAGTGGGTGGACCACGAAGGGCCAAAAGAGGTGCCCACGTGGGTTTCCTTGAATTCGTGGCTAACAGCGTCTTCAAAGGTCGGTCGGGAAAGATCTGGTGCATCCCAGACAGAGAGTTTTACATGAGGCTTGCCTGAGTACCTGCCATTGTACATGTTCCTAGATGAGATAAGTCAGTTAATGGCAACTGCACTTAGATGGGTTGGTTCGCCATACGCCTGCAAGTTAACCTTATAGTACTGTCCTGACTTATAGAACGGCTCAATGCGGCCCTTCAAAATGCTCGTTTTGGGCACGCCCACGGGCCGCTCGGCGAAGAGAGGGTAGGAAGAGTCATCGCCCTTCTGCTCGCTGCCACCGCCCATAGTGTAGATATCTGGATGCCCTGGAGCAGGAGCAGATTGATTCGATATACGTCGCAGCCTTCCGGAAAGCGGATGTTGCTGCTGGTCTTCAGGAGAGGGAGAGTGACGAGGACAAGCTGCCAAGGTCGACAATAAGTGATCGGAAGTATTGTTGATGCTATTAAGCTATGGTGAGCGAGCGCTTGACGATTGATGGTGACGTCAAGCAAAGGGAGAACGAAGATGGAATGACAAGACGGCGATGAAGATTGGGCACGGCAAGGAAAGAGGAATGAGGGTCAATCGGTTTAAAATAGCGGATATACGTATGTCTGTGAAACGCGTGTTAAGCTCTGTGCAAGGTCAAGTGAGCTCCAACAAGCTCGAAGACCAAGGTAACTTAAACGCTACAGCTGCCGATGGGCACGTTGACATTAACAACGGTGTATTGCTTGGTGAAGGTCTCGGCACTCCCGTTTCCATGTATTTCGTCAGGCATAAAATATATGCCAAGCCGATGGAGGCGGGGGATTGGCCGCCACATAGTGACCATCCATTCCCGTCGAGTCGCTTTGCAGGGGTCGAAGCACTTGCGGCACGGCAACCGGGGGAGGGACCCGCTAAACTCAGAACGTCGAACGCTCTAAACCAAGCAGAGTTTGAGAATGGGCCCAGGTGATTTACTGACGGGGTCTGGGGGAAGCGCTGGCGATTCTGGGTGCGGGGAGGGGATGGAGTCGATCCAAAGAAGACAACGTGTTGACGAATGAATGTGCGTACGTACCTCATTGTCTCAATACCTAAGCTTGATCAACAAGTTGTAGTAAGAAAACCAGTAATGGTCGTGATGAATCCAAGAAAATGACTGACAAGACTTGGGCAGGTTATGGCCAGGCGATAACAGACTGAAAAGATTCCTTGGGGAGAAGATGGAACGGCTACGGCAAGAGGAATTTCAAGGATGAGGATGCGAGTTGGTAGTTCAATTACAAGCCTCACGGTAATAGGTAGGATGCGAGTCACCAGGCTAGCGACTTCCGCAAACTCATCTTAACCTTTCTGGCAGTTACATCCTCCATAAGCATTGATCGAGCCTCGAGCGTAGGTGCCTATTGTGTTAGGTGATGACGTCCAGGACAAGCCACACTCTCAGAGTGCCTCCTTCCAATGCAGACGAATCTTTGGTTTTCATCCACTTCTGGAAAGTGCAGACAAGGACTGCGTGACAGCTCTTACCTATTATGAAAGATGGGGCAAGATTCCTATGGAAGAAGAGAGGGAAGGATGAAAACGAACAAGGCATTTGAGAAGACAGTTGACGAGGCTCTTAGTAATGCCATCAAGACCATAGCAACATCTGGTGTTGTAAAACAACTCTCCATTCATGAATCATACTCACTCACACCACAGAAACGAGTTCCGAAGAGATCCAATCTACTCATCTAACCTCGTACAATGTCTCTCACCGGTGTACTTGGCCGGTGCATTTCCGCCCAAAATCTGAGTCCAGCCTGCATAACAGCCCTAAATAAAGATCGAACGATTTCTCACACATCATGAGCTGTTCACTCCCGGGTGCTGCGTACAGTGCGCGCAACTAAAGCGCCGCCCCGAGGCTGCCAATGCTACGACAATCGCTCATCACCGTTCGATTTCCCGTTCTTTTGGTACTCTCCCTTCTTCCAGGTGGATATCTCATCGCCAATCAATCTGAAATACTGTGCCACGTAACGTCAGTTGCAGCACACCGACTACTTTGATGGTAGTATGAAGAACCAGCAGAGCCTGTGCTTTGCTCCAGATTTGAAATTGGCAACTGCTCCATTTGTGGATGGATTGGGGAGCCTCTTTGACGAGTCACGAACTTAGAGTATATGTGCGAAAGTTTATATGGAAATATCTTCATTTATGTCGATAGTAATATGTACGCCTATGTCATATACTTTTGCCTGCCTGGCCCACTACCAGATAGACCTATATTGATTATTCCAGGGAAAACCAACAAAAGGCCAAATATTCCATGCCAGAAAAAGGTATCGTCGATGTATGTATGCCATAAGAAACAGATATATAAAAAAGAAGTGAGGTGCTCTTGACTCCAGTGTAAGTTTGTGGGTAAACCATCACCCGCCTGCAAATTGCGCCGTTCCCTGAAACATCAACCCATGCCTGAATGTGCCCACCATTGTCGGAGAGTTGTTGCCAATACGTAGATGTTTGTCTCTGTCTTTGTCGTTGTCATTAAGGAGGTATTCCCACCCCACCCCGTTCGAAAGGGGCTCGTTGTTGAGTTGTTGAAGGCGAGAGAAAATAGATCATCATGAGCTCTCACTTTGGTGATTGTTCCGGCTACCTGAGCCAGTGCCGGTGCCATGGTGGACCACCTCTGAAGCACCATCTCCGGTGAATTCAATCTCGTCATCGTCATCGTACAGTTCGTCGTCTTCCACTTCGTAGTACTCGTCGTCTTCAGCAGGGTCTTCTGCTTCATCCATTTCGTCGTATTGCTCGGGCTCGTCCAGATCACTCTCACTCTCGTTGTCGCTTTCATCAAAGTTGAGCACACCCATTATGGGGACCTCAATCTTCTTGTATTGGCTCTTGATAAGATTGTCGGCCATGTCAAATAGCTTTGTGTCCTTGTCTGGCTGTGTCTCACGATCCATGGAGAACTCGGCCTCTTCGTGATCGACAAGCTGCAAGTTGACGGGGTTGTTGGGTGACTCCGGTCCCTCGGGGATCTGTTTGACCCAGCGGCGGACAACCTCAGTTCGTGCAATCTTGTTCTGTTCTGTCCTGCGTCTCAAGCCTGATCTGAAGTGGCGCTTCTCTCTTCTTCGCCTGCGCTGGATACGGTCCCTCACATACCAAGCAACGACCAACATAGACGCCTGCATCATATCTTGACACTTTTGCCTGTGCATGTTGGCCCAAGCCTGGCATCGTTGCTGCTGGTAGTTTGATACAGCTTGGCACCTCTGTTGGTAGTAGGCGGCGATACGAGAGACCATGGCGAGGTACTTGGGGTCGAGGTTCGCACCGGTAATGTTGGGAAGTTCAGGTGTTGTTGCCCCACTAGACTGAGGTGTGCTGTTGGAGCTTGGTCCAGAGCTGCGGTTTGGCGATGGGGATGTCCTGGGCTGTGAAGTCGGAGGAGGAGGAGGGGCCATCGTCGTGGGAGTGTTGACGGCTGCCAGGCCGCTGAAGGGTTCTTGCATCGAGGCTTTGCGTTTAAGGCTGTTCTGTGTAGGCCTTTGGGTAGGAGGTTTAGGAAAGGAATGACTTTCCGGCGGGGGGGTCACCGGCGCAAAAGGGTTGACAGACGACATCATAGCCGCCATAGGGCGCTCTTGTTTGAGTTGAGGCTTGATGTATATATGCTGGATAAAATCCACGTTGTTCGGGGGCACAGTTCCTGGCGACGGACAGTGTGCCGGGAATATTTGGTGTTGAGCGTAAGATTTGTTTGGGCAAGGTTGGTGCTCCTCTTTTTATCTTTCGAGACGATTCGGATGTTTAAATCGCGTTATATGGATGGTTTTATCGTGCGGTTGCTGTCAGGGTAGCCGTTGATATCGTGGATCAAGGGCGTGTAAGTGAAGAATTGTGGGGGTCTGTATCAGATCAGAGGGTTTGTGCAAGATACAAAGTGAATATTTGAGAATGTCCCTGCTGTATATAAATATAAGTAACACAGTAACGGTGCGTAAGCGTATGGGCGTCTTTTTGGTCATCAAATGCGCACAATGGGGATATATAGCTAGGTCACAATCGACAGATGTGGCCGAGGGTTTGCGCAGGGGTCGGTCGACGTCGTGCGGCAGCGGATCCAAAATGGGCTGAGGCTCTCTCAAAAATCGGCCCACGCCGACCCCGCGAACAGATATGCTTGTGCCATTGCATTGCTAGCAGCGCATCAATCTTGTCGCCCGCAACTCAATGCCGGAGTTGGACGTGGTTTCAGCGGTTCTGATCACGTCGAACATGGAGTTTTGCTGTCTTTCTATGGAATAAAGAGCACAGTGTACAGTGCAATGCTGGCCAAGTTGATTCTGACTCTCAATCTGGGTCGGCTGTCTCTATCCCTGGCTCACAGATGAGCCTTGCACGGTGCTTTGTCTGAACTCAGGTGGCCGTCTTCGGAGGCCATCAAGGGGTGTTCCCTGGCGTATGGAAACGGCCGCCATGGGATCTGATGCTGACTCTGAGCTCTCTCATGTGTTGTCTTGTACGGATAGCATGTTGTTGCTACGTGCTGTATGGTGCTATGCCGTGACGCATTTCGCATTGATGGTGTTGTTTTCTTCTCTAGTCGTGATTTTTCTTGCTTTAACCCCATGCCATATCTCTCAGGCCCCGTCTGATATTATTTCTCGAACTGGAAATGGTGCTGTTCTCTTGTGAGGAGAAGGTTGGTCTTCAGGCGTCTTTTCTTGGTCGGCTTTGCTGCTCGCCTTGCCCTTTCGGTACAGCAGTCCCCAAAGATGGATTCTCATTAGCATGCAAGGTTGCCGATTGCTACGTTGAAGCGCCCGTCATCTATCCTCCCTCGATCCTTTGCTTGCAAGTGCTGTAGCATATACCCCGTTCACTCTGCCCGCGGGAAGGAAAGCGGTCGCTTTACCGCTCAGCTACTTGCTGCTTGGTCATTGGCGGCTGGTTGAATCCAGATACAACGCCGGGGCTTAGGTTGGAGGGGCTGAGCTCCATCTCCAACAGCTTGGGCAGATTTGCAGGGCCATCTGGTGTTGAGGGATGATGATGACGCTAGAATGAGACCACGGGTCAACGGCGAGGGTCCCACCTGTCAAATGGTGTGTATGCCGAGTCCACACTGTACAATCTCTGCTGCTGGGCCGAAAACTCCAATCCCTTCGGTGTGGTTGGTCTCCCTTCTAAGAACGGGAATTTATGGCACCACACACACTCCCACTTCCTGCTATAATACCACTCCAGGCGGTAGCTCTATTTCTTGCAGCATATCTCAAGTCCCAAAGGGCTTGGGTCGATGGCTTTAGAGGGACCAGGCCCGGTAGATCTCGAAAAGGACACCCATCGCCAACAATTGGCTCGGGTCATTCGAGAGGGTTGACACTGGGCTGTTGGCTCACGTTGTTCGCGAAGACCCGGGTTCCTCTCGTTGGTCAACGCCCCCATGGCCAGATTCCTTCCGCTTCATGTCTACATGTGCTGTTCGCTTGTGGGCTCTGGCTCTGTCTATCTCCGTACAATCTCTGGAGTACCTGGTAATTAGGTCCCTGTATTATCTTTCGGGATCGGAATTATAAGACCGGGGGACCCTACTCTTACCGAACGTTCCTTTCCTCATTTGTGAAACTGGGGATGAGGATGAGGATGAGGATATCATGATTGTTTGTTCAATGTGGTAAGTTACTATTATTTCGTAGACTGTTCTCCACGATTACAGTACAGTACAGTACAGTACAGTACAGTACAGTTTGTTTTAAGTCTATAGAATCTGTAGGTGCAGATTCGGTATCAGAGGAACTTGTTGCATGAACTGCACGTCCCCTGCTCAGTCGATTTTTTTCCTTTTTCCTTGCCTCACCCGATAGAAACTCCATCACGCTCATATCCGTTCTTCTCCACACAAAACCACAAGAAACCAACGAGACAATCACTCTGCCATCTTTCTGGATCATCCTGTAACTCACCAAACGTGCCCTATAGATTGTTCAACCTTGTAGGAGCCACTTTTCGATACTAGGTTGCTTTTCCGCTCTGCAGCACCCTTAGTTTTGACGTCTTTCAGCTGTGGACCATCTCGAGCGGCTGTTAGTTTTTCTCGTCTAATTATATGAGCCTTGCACATAATCATCACCACATCTCACTCGGTGTCACCATATCGATGCACGCAAGATCTTAGTTCTGCAGCAAGGCATCAATGAAACTGGGCTGTTAGTTGGTCGATTCCCCCTCCTTAGGTTGCAGCCCGAACAGGAATTGACTTTGCGTATCAGCTTCAGACCAGCCCGCAATATCTTGCCTAGATATCTCCCTAGTCATTGATTGCTTGATAGTGTCAACACCATCGCCACTATAACAGCCCATCTCATCTCCATGCTCCGGCCGCATGGTGCCCCCGGTATTCGGCATCCGCCATCTGCGGCCCCTGGCATCACCAACAACACCATCCTCTAGGCCCGTTTCTGCTGTTTCCGATTCTCTTCCTGCTTCCTGTTCTGCGCCCGCATTGGCCCCAGCTGTAGTTCCTGCTGCTACGGTTGTTCCACAGAGATATCGTCATCTCAATTACCCGCTGCATCGCGGCTTCTCCATCCGGCCATTCCTCCCTCCACCATCTCCACATCGTCCTCTCCAGACAAGGGGCAAAAAGACCACCACTACGATTAAGTTGTCTGATTTACCCCAAGGACTTATCCAGCCGAAGCCCGTATCACCTCCAACAACGTCATCGTCGGCTTCATCTCCCCACGATGAGTCGACACAGCCGCTCCCGCAGCCGCTGCCCCAGGATCCCCCCGCGTACCCTACCGTAGTGCTCCAAGCCCGGCAGAATATGCTCAAGTTTGATAACTGCGTGTTACTAACACGGGTTGGCGGGTTCTACGAGCTTTACTTTGAACACGCGGAGGAATATGGACCGCTGCTAAATATCAAGGTCGCTAACAAGAGGACGAATGCTGGTCTTGTGCCCATGGTAAGTTTATTGCTACCCTCCGTCTTTATCACTGTCCTTCCGCCTTCTGGCTCGATATCTTACCATCATCACTCGTCCTGTAGGCAGGTTTCCCCTTCTTTCAGCTTGATCGGTTCCTCAAAATTCTCGTCCAAGATCTCAATCGCCATGTCGCCATCGCTGAAGAGTTTCCAAACTCCCCTACAGCAAAGGTCAAGTCAGGGGGCCTGATGCATGACCGCCGAGTTGCTCGTATCATCACTCCGGGAACTCTAATAGATGAGAATTTCATGGACCCATACGCAAACAACTACGTGATGGCGATCCATATCGAAACAAATGATACTGCCACTGCCACAGCTACAGAAACTGTCATCAGCCGAGTGCCGGCTCCAGGGGATGGGCTTACAGGCTATGAACCCGCATCAGCCCATCAAAGCCCATCAGCTGTTGGCGTTGGCCAAGATGTTGGACAGTCTCAGGGGTTCCAAGACGCCATGCCACTCGGCCTAGCATGGCTCGATCTCTCAACCGGCCACTTCTGCACCCAACAGGCCAATCTTGCATCCTTACCGGCGATCTTATCCCGACTGTGCCCGCGCGAGCTTCTCCTCGACCAGGACCTGCAGTCGTCCCCCGATCACGCTGTCTTTTCCCTCCTCGCTGAGGATCGTCACATCATCTCGTACGCACCCCGCCCTCGTGATATTTCCTTGCTTCACCCGGATAACTGGGCACCCATGCTCGAGTCTCCCTTATCTGAGCGTGAGACAGCTGCTTTCTCCTCTGTTGAGGTGCATGCTGCTGGCTTTCTTCTTGGCTATGTCAAGGATCAGCTGCAAGGCATGAGCATGAAGCTACAGCCCCCACTGAGGAATGAAAACATGCAGATCATGGCCGTTGACAAGAATAGTCTACGAGCCCTTGAGATAAAGCAAACCATTCATGATGGTGTATTCCGGGGTAGTCTATTGCATGCCATTCGTCGAACCGTTACTAAAAGCGGTGCTCGACTTCTCAATGAGTGGTTGAGCGCTCCATCGACCTCCCTCGAGCTTATCACTGATAGACAAGACCTTGTCGCCCACTTCATCGACGATGTAGACCTGAGCGACTCTGTAACCCTGTTGCTGCGTAGGAGTTACGACTCTCAACGTCTTGTTCAGAAATTCACCCTCGGTCGCGGTGACGCTGACGACCTCTTGGGTTTGGCCAGTACAATCGGTGCCACTAAAGATGTCGTGGATATCCTAAGAAAGGCCAACACTCGGTCCCGAAAGCCCAAGTCTTCGTGCTTGACTTCTCTGCTATCTCGAATCAGCCTGACCCAACCCCTGAAACTTGCCCAACGCATCAGGGATGCCATTGACGAAGAGGGTATCGAGTTGCAACATGAAGCCCAGGACTCTGAGGCTAGCCAGATGATGGCACTCGCTGAAGATGTCGTCAGTAATGAAGGATCGCAAGACGATGTTGCCTCGCTTCCCAAGGGCAAGCGAAAACGGCCCGTCAGTATCCGGGAGTATTACGCCGAAGACAACGAAGCTTGGATCATGAAACCTGCTGCAAGTCCTACTTTGAAACGACTTCATGCTGACCTAGTCGCTTTGATTCAGGAAAAGGCGACGCTTAACGAGACTCTTCGCGAAAGCCTCAACGCTCCAACTTTGTCCCTCAAGTGGACGCCCGGACTTGGCCATATTGCCCACATCAAAGGCAAAGACGCACGCAATCTTGTCGATGTGCAGCCTCTTTCGTCTAGCCGCTCTACGCGATCCTTCCACATCTCTGAATGGACTCATCTCGGGCAGCGTCTTGACCAGGTTCGCGCCCAGATTCGTGCTGAAGAACAAGCCGTCTTCCACTCCCTCCGAGAGCACGTTGTCAAGAATCTTGTCAAACTGCGCCGCAATGCTGCCGTCCTCGATGAACTCGATATCACCACGTCCTTCTCTAAGCTCGCTCGCGAACAAAACCTCGTGCGACCGGTTCTAAACGATACGACGAGTCACACCATCATAGGCGGGCGACATCCCACTGTTGAGGGCGGCCTCTTTGAGCAGGGTCGAAGCTTTGTGCGCAATGACTGTTTGGTAGGATCGCTGAAGGATGGTCGCATCTGGCTCATCACGGGTCCCAACATGGCCGGCAAAAGCACGTTCCTACGCCAAAACGCTCTCATCACGATCTTGGCCCAGATCGGTTGCTACGTGCCGGCATCGTACGCGGAGCTGGGGATAGTGGACGCCATCTTTAGCCGCGTAGGTTCAGCCGACAACCTCTACCGCGATCAGAGCACCTTCATGGTTGAGATGCTGGAGACGGCAGCCATCCTCAAGCAGGCAACACCCCGATCGTTCGTCATCATGGATGAGATCGGTCGAGGTACCACGCCGGAGGACGGCACAGCTGTTGCCTTTGCATGCCTACATCACCTAGCAACCGTCAACCAATGTCGCACCCTGTTTGCGACACACTTCCACTCTGTAGCTGACTTAGCTGCAGCTGAGGGGTTATGTTCGACAGATGAGGGCATTGTCAAGACGTTCTGTACTAATGTAGTGGAGGATGGGCAGGGGGGGTTCTTCTACAATCACAAACTACAGGAAGGTATTAACCGACAAAGTCACGCACTGAAAGTTGCCCAACTTGCTGGACTGCCGGACCGGGCTATCAGCATAGCAAGACGAGTGTTGGAACATGGTCCCACAGACTCAAATGGTTTAAGGCCAGATACTGAGCAGGCTGATACGGGATGACTGGGATGTAGATTTTAGGGACATGATACGGGCATCACACCATGTAACACGAAGACTAATGCAAAGTATATAGAGACCTATGATGTTTGACGGTTAGCTTGATATTCTCAAAAACAAATTGTCAAAACATGTGATTGTAATGTGTCCGTCATACAGTAAATGTGTTTCTCAACAGAAAATTCAGGGTTAAAAAGCTCTTGAACAGTTTATATAATCATCCGGAAGTGATAAGGAAAAGGAAAATGTGTGAGGTTTGTCAAACTAACCTTTTTGGAAATGGTACTCCATCGGTAGAGCTGCATGAGTCGTATCAACATTCTGTCACGAACATATTGAGGCGTGCTTTTGATTTGTAACCGTCGCGACAGATTCAATTGTCCAGCAGACGATCTATGTACCCCTTTTTTAAGATCCATAAGTCGTAAACCCAACCAAAGTCCTGGGAGGCAGTCATACATCATTGTGATGTGGCTACATTTAGTCGCTGCACATTTGTTAGTCTTGTTCTGAAATTGATGGAAGGGTTGCACATACAAAAGACCACCGAAGCCCTCCTCATCCTCCTCCTCCTCAGACTCATCCTTCTTATCCTCCTCGGCAGGGGCAGCGTCGGCGCCACCGGCGGCAGCAGTAGGAGCGGCGGAAGCGTAAGCATCGGGGTTGGCAATGCGGTCCTTGAGCTGCTCAATCTCGGGCCAGCTGTACTCAGTGGTGATGGCAACAGCAAGAACCTTCTTGTAGCTGTTGATAACAGAGTGGAGGACGGAAGGCAGGGTGGGGAAGTTCAGAGCCAGAGAGATGGTGGCAATGGTGGCGATAGCCTGAGACAGAGTCTTGAGGAGCTGCTCCTCACCAACGTCCAGGACGCTGGGAGGGAAGCTCTGACCCTGGTCGTAGACCTGAGAAATGCCCATTCCGTAGGTGAAAGGAGAGATGTTGAGCATGTTCAGGAGGGTGGCCTCGGAGGGGCCGACCTTGGAGCCGGCCTCAACGAGCTTGAGATCAGTGGTGATTTCAATGGTACCACGGGCAATCTTGGTGGGGACACCGAGGGCCTGGAAGAAAGAGGTCTTTCCGGGCTCCATGCCGGTGTTTCCAGCAGGGACGTAGACATCGGCAGGGGCGAGAGCACCGGCACGAGCAGGCGCAGCGACCTTGTTGGCGAGGATAACGTCACGAACCTCCTTGAGGTCCTCGTTGGTGAAAACGAAACCGACGTTACCCTTGACGTGGGGGAGGAGACGCTCGTACTCGGGGGTGTCGGCAATGAAGGTCTTCAAAGCTCGGCGAACCTGGATTTCAACATGTTAGCAATTATTCTGGTCCCTTTCCTGCGTGGAAAATCGCGTACCATGGTGTTCTTGCCCATCAGCACAACACCCTTGTTTCGGAGAGCATGTCGGATCTCGTGCATCTGCTGAGAGCTGACATTGTCGATCTCGACAATGAAGATGGAGGTGTACTCCTCGAGCAAGCTCTTGAGCTTGTCGAAGTAGCCGGCCTTGTTAGCAGACTTGCCCCCCATATCTTCTTATTTGTATGAAGGCAGGTTGTTTAAGGGCAAGGGGTATTGTGATGGAAATTGGGGTTGATGAAGATGTTGATGGGAGCAGGAAACGATTTTGCAGCTACTTTTGAGAAAATGTGTGCTTGCCTGCCAATTCGCTTAGGGCACGGAGGTGCTATTCTCTGTTGGGTGGTAAGTGGGGCTGCTCCGTGATTGAGGTACATTGCATATGTATCTTTTTTTTCATGGCGTGCATCGCATCCAATTGAGTGGAACTGTAAGAGTCTGTTCTGAGGATCACCGAGCGATTGATCGATGATCGTATCTTTGCGTCTTGCAATCAATCAGTCACTAAATCGACTCATAGATTGATGCCAAACATGAAGATTCCCTACAATGTTGTCCATGTCGGTGGAAACGTTCTCTTTGCTGCTCGAGGCGGCAAGATACACTCATTCAGCCTCGAAGACGGATCTCATCTTTCAACATGGAAGCATCCCGATGTTGACAAAGTAGACGCTGCAGTCAAGGCCATCTCAGGTGGTGTTTCGAGTGAGAAGCCTGTGAGCCAAGATCCTCCGGTCTCTGAGGGAGAAGATTGCGACGGGCCCCCAGCTAAGCGACAAAGAACTGAAGAGCCAAGGGACGAGACAATTGCAGCCGAAGCAACCGCTCAGGAGGAGACCAAGAATGCTGAGGACGCAAAATCCGAGGGCAAAAAGAAGGGGGGGAAGAAGAGTAAGGATAGGCGCAATCAGCAGAAGACAAAAGATCACAATATCTCACGAGTACCTGATCGCCCAGTCATTACACATCTCATCAGTAGCCCCGACGATTCTCATATTCTGGCTATCAGTGGGCACGACAAGGCTATCTGGGTTTTTGAGAACGACGGGAAGGGTTCTCTCAAACAACTCAGCAAACGGTACGCTATCATATTATAAACATATATATCATATACTAATTCTTGACCAGAGCCCTGCCTAAGCGTCCTAGTGATGTAGTCATTGGACCAGACTCTCAGATCGTGGTCGCCGACAAATTCGGAGATGTCTATGCTCTCCCTCTCCTCTATGACCCTACTGCTCAGAATCCTACCCAATCTTCAAATCCCACGCAGGCCAAGCCGGCGTACAAGCCATCTGCCAACACCACAACCGTTCATTCGAAGCGCAACCTGCGTGCTCTCCAAGAGCAGCAACGCCATATGGAGCTTGCTACGCGTACCAAGGCTGATGCCAAATCTGAAGGCCCGGCCTTTGAAATCACCCTGTTGCTCGGCCATGTATCTATGCTCACCGCACTTGCCATTGGTGAGAGTGAGGGACGACGGTATATCTTGACTGCTGATCGTGATGAGCATATCCGGGTGACTAGGTACATCCCCCAGGCCCATGTCATTGAGGGCTTCTGTTTTGGTCACAAGGAGTTCATCAGCTCTATGACCATTCCCGCCTCGCGTGGTGATATTCTTGTGTCAGGTGGCGGTGATGAGGATCTGTTTGTATGGGACTGGAAAGCGAACAAGTTGCTGTCACGGGTGAGCCTCTTGTCTTTGGTCCAGAAGATTTTGCCAGATACTACCAAGGTTGCTGTGTCCGGGCTGTATAACTTGGTGTACCCCCATGAAGGCTCCGATCTTGTCTACATTATTGTCATATGTCAGGAGTAAGTCTTATGATCCATTCATGTCAAATCCGTATATTAACTTCGATTAGCATCTCAGCTATCTTCTCCTGGCAACTCACCAAAGACAATACTCTCCACCGCCCAGCCATCATTCAGCTCCCCGGCAAGCCCCTCGATCTCTCCATCAAGCCTGTCAAGGGCGACGAGCCGCCCAAGATCGTCACCTCTATTGACCCCAGTGATCCTACAAAGGCAAAGAGCTTGGCAATCTACTCACTCACCATGACTGATGAGAAGCTCGCCACAAGCACGACAGCTTTGGTGAACGATGACGAAATTGAGGTCGCGGAGCTTGATATTGAGGACAAGGTCGTGAGGGGTCTTTTGTATACCACAGAGAATCTGCGAAAACAGGCGACGGACCATGATGAGGAACAGGGTGAGGAGCAAGTAACTGAAGACCAAGCGATGGGTGAGGCGGATGTTGTTGGGGCATCATGAGGTTTATCCTAAAAGTAACCTAGATAAATCCAATGCGTGATACCATGTGTTCTTGGTCTAAATACCAGACATCAGTAGTAGGTCTATTGATTATAAGGTTAAGGAGGAGTATGTAATAAGGAACTTGGTACTTTGGAGACGACATCCGATAGACGAATTTTGCAACGACACCCTGAGCATCATGACATCGCCCTGCTGAAGATATTCCTTCATATACGGATTCGACACTCGCCTGGTCACATAGCGAACGCCATCATGATCACACATCACTAGTAAGACTTCACCGAACACAATCGAGAGTAACAAGCAAGTCATCATGTTCATAGTCTACGTCTGCTACTACCAAAATCATTTGAATCGTCTATGACCTCAAAACGCCTTCCAAGCCAGATCGAATGCTTCACCACTGACCCTCAAACATGATCCATCAGTGCTCAGATGCCCAGTCAACTGCACCACGTCCCCTGCACCGTGCTTACTCCTGCCCGTAAAACCATCCTCCGCTAGTTTTGGTATCATTGACTGATTAAGCGACGTCACCGGCAATGGCTGACGTCCGCCTTCAGCTGTATTGTGTCTTTACAAGATGCGCAGATCTTGCTAATCTACCACGCGAGCAGCTGACGCCGTCATGGCATTGTGTATTTTGTTGCACCCGTGGAAAGTGCTTTATCGCGAGTAGCTTACTGAGAAGCGCACTGTACACGCTCACCGCCAGGGTGGCCATCCTCGTCCTCATCATCCATCATGCCATCGGCGTTACCGAAAACTCTGCTCGAGGTTGAGTTGTCGAGGTCCTCGAGGCTGGCTGGCTCGGACATGGCATCACCGGGAGGATTGTTCTCAGTGGCGGGGGCGGGGAGGACCTTTCGGAGAGTCTCGAAGACTTCGGGATCTTCAGTCCAGTTCTTCTCGGGGAACTTGACGTTGAACTTGATGTACATGTTGCCGAAGTCGTGGTGTCTGGGAGAAGGCATGCCCTGGCCACGAACCATCTTGACAGCGTCTGAAAGAGTTAGCTTGAGTGTGTTAGCGTTAAGTTGGGAATACATACCTTGAGCAATAGCCTCGCCAGGGAGGATTTCAATGGCGAGCCATCGGTCATCGAGGTGCTCGATGTAGATGGTGCCACCAGCCAGAGCTGTGACGAGCTCAATGTCGCAGTTGTAGAGAAGGTCATCCTCGCGACGGGTGAAGCGAGGATGAGGCTTCTGCTCGATCTCGAAAACAACATCACCAGCCTGAACGCCTGGCGCCTGGTCACCCTCGCCTCGGAACTCGACCTTGGTGCCGCTGCGGACACCCTTGTCGACGTGAACGTGGAGAACCTTGCGGTCGACAGTGGTCTTCTTTCCGTTGCACTGCTTGCACTTGTCCTTCTCCTTGATGATCTCACCCTCACCGTTACAGTCAGGGCAGACAGTCTGGAATCGCTGGATCATGGGACCCATTTGGCGCATCATGGTCTTCATTCCGTGACCATCACAGCCGGAGCATCGCTTGACAGCACCCTCCTTTCCACCAACACCCTCACACTTAGGGCAGATGATTGACCGTTGGAGAGCGAGCTTGGAGATCTTGCCTCGGTAGATGTCTTCCAGGGAAACCTTGTGGGTGTGGTGAATGGTTCGGGCCTTGGGGGGGCCGCGGTTCATACCGCCGCCGCCAAACATGCCTCCCATTCCACCGAAGCCGCCACCGCCGAAGAACTGGGCAAACAGATCCTCAGCGGCCATGCCACCACCGCCGGCACCGCCCTCAAGACCGGCCTCTCCATACTGGTCGTAGATCTGTCGCTTCTGGGAATCGGAGAGAATTTCGTAGGCATGGGAGACTTCCTTGAACTTTTCCTCGGCATCGGGGTTGTGTGCGTTCTTGTCTACGTCATGTTAGATGTGCATATTCGGATGCATAGAATTGGGAAACATACCAGGGTGGTACTTGAGGGCTCCAACCTTGTAAGCCTTCTTCAGTTCCTGCTCAGTAGCAGTAGGGGCAACCTGTGGAGGTAAATTAGCAGATGTTCAGACTATTCAGAGGTTGAGGAGACATACGCCCAGTGTATCGTAGTACTTGGTTTCTTTAACCATCTCGACGGTTTTGGGTAGGATTTTTTATTATCGCAGTATAGAGGAGATGAGGTGGGAGACTTTGTTGGTGTTATTAGTAAACCTCGGACAAAGCAAACACGGGCACAAATTTCGCGCGCGCGCAACAATAACATTCAAATTTATGAATGACGATGGCGTGCAGTGACCTCACACACAAAATCATCCATGAGAGACGGAGACTTTTATAATCGTACCTTGTCCGCCAAAAAGCGTATCTTGAGTTTCGTCGGCGGGGCTGCGCTGCGGCGAGATGCACGGATCTGGCTCTCTAAACTTCGAATAAGTGGAGGGCGCTCGGTTTCGCAGAGAGTAAAGAGAGGGAGATTCCCACGCAATAAGAGGGAGATGAGGTGAAAAGGAAAGAAAAAAAAGTGTCTTAAACAGCAGCTTCAAATTCAAGTCAAGTCGAGATTAGGCGCTGGGGATGGTTTCGAGCGGACGGGTTTTGAGAAGAAAGGGAGGCTTGCAGCACAAATCCGACGCGGGTTGCGCCTCATGGAATTGTGTGGAAGAAAGTCGATTCTGTGGCGGTGCTGATAATGCATGACCTAGAGGGACTTGGCCTCGGGGCGGGCAGGCGCTGGCGGGCCCTGGAAGAGTCAGGCTTCCAGTTGATGGTCATGACGCGGCAATAAACCAGTTAAAAAGCCGACGAATGATGCGTCCTTTCTTGGTTCTTCCTTTTCAACCTCTTCTGGATTCATTCCGTCTTTTCTAGGCGCTTCTGCCCACTCGGAAGCCCTTTCTAGAGCGTCTGTAAGCACAGTTGCTTACACCACCTCGGCGCCTCAACAGGCGTCATGACAAGGCTACGCAGGTACCTCGCTAACAGAATCCACTGCAGGGCGTCTCCCCAGGACCCTACGACACCCCCTCGGGTCACTCCAATAGGTCCCTGCGGCAGTGGCCAAAGTTTCTTCGATTTTTTTCTCTCCAGCCGCAGGGTCCGATTTAGGACCCCACTAGCCGATGTTTCTGCCCGGGCGTGTTTCGCTGATTCGTTCACCTTTCGCCTCCTCAAAAAGCCTGCCTGGCATCCTTGTCAGCCGTGATGCCATGATTACCTGACTCGAGCTACCCTACGTTTCCTTAACAATCTTCCGCCTGAGTGAGTACATTCTATTTATTGTAGCATCAAAGGTCTAAGAAAAGGTTTGAGAGGTGAGTACTGATTCACGTAATACTTTCTGGAAGCCACTGTATGAATGAGGATGAGTTAAGAGATACCGACTACTACGGCGAGACTGCGGCAAACAAGGTTTACCTATATGACGGTCGAAACAACGCATTTATACGATTTATGTGTAACTACATGCAAAGCTCTAAACCTCAAAAGTCTCTACTTACACTTTTCGTATCTAAGCATGAGGATAGAGAGTTGATGTGATTGGTCAATAGGCCAACCTCTGGACTTGACATTCCACGAAGTTATAGAGGCTTCCATGCAGGACTGCTCCGAACAGATATCCCATCTCACAAACAGCACAGCCCAACGCTGACCTATCGCCGCCGCCACCTACACACTTGCTTACCCCAATCTCACGTCCACATCATGACAAGTGAGACCGCAAAGGTCAGGAAAGGCAAGGCCTCGGCCAAGCGCAACAGCGAGGCACGCCGTGAGCAGAACCGTCTTGCCAGCCGAAACTACCGTGGGTATTTCTGCAGACTAGCTTATGGTTGGCCTTGCTGACGCCATCAAATTCCGTATCGTAGGTGAGAAGCGAAAGCAGAAACTCGCGCTGCTGAATGAGCTGTTGGAGCCAAGTATCGTTCCCAATGCCACCGATACTGCTCATGTTGATACTCTCTTGGACCAGAGTGGGCTACGTGACTTCAACGCTCCTCAGTTGCAAGATCAACCATTGCCAGGTGTATCTCTTGACAATCCTCTCGTATCGATAGATATCAACCTAGGTCTGAACAGTTTCCACGACACCGAAAACTACCTTACACAACAGACCTGGGGAGGCTTAGCACACGCAGCTGCGCCTACATTATTTTCTTACCCGGTGCTCTCTGACTCTTTACCATTAGCCAATCCAGGCGACCCCTTCAACTTTGGGGATCAAGACCCAAGGGGATATGAGACCTTTGGATCCTCGCAGCAGCTTTTGCAGTTTCCAGATGCATATACAACAGGTTACGTAAACCCCAGGTCAATAGAGGAGGTATTTGAAGATAGCCCAGAGTCGGGCCACAGCAGCTCGCAGGCATCCTCGAGCGATGATAGTGGTGCGCTCGATGACGTCCTAATCGGCGTTGAGAACCTCAGCATAGAGCAAAAACGTTCTCTTCTCCGTCATCTACAGCAGGACACACGAGGGTCAACTCCATCTCCTCCACAGCACCCACTACCGCAAACCCCAGGCCAACGACAAGCCATCGAGTTTGCCAAAGCGCTATACAAGACTGCACATGCTCGACCCTCACTTCTGCCGATGCAGTATACGATGGAGGCGGGCATATTTGGCGCAATCTTTGCCAACTGCTATGCTCTCGGTATGGCGGGCGTGGACGAGATCATCCGCGAAGAGGGTTGTAGTGTGTTCTCTGTTACGCAAGACGAGGGATACAACCCTTCACAGCTACCCCTTGTGAAGTCGAGGTTTCGGGCTTTAACGTCTGATCTTCAGCCGATAGACAAACAGCTGACTTTTGGGCATCATCCTTACGTTGTATGTTCTTTTCCGACAAACTGCATGTCCCTCAACACTAACAAAGCTAGGATGTCATCCCGTTCGGGAGCTTCCGCGAGAATCTAATCACTGTTCTTGATCGCGATTCTTCTCTCCTCGATGAAGGCGCTCTTTGTCATGACATACTAGCTGGCGGTTTCACTTGCTGGGGCGCAGGACGAAATGTACATGGCATGGGCGGCGGTGTACCGTGGGACTCACGTAGCTGGGAGCCCAGTGTATGGTTCTTGGTCAAGTATCGTCTGATAGCAGGGGATTGGGACGGTGAGCTGTGGAAGAGTGCGAGGTCGTGGCATAGTGCCCGAGGGGAGAGAATAAACATGGCGCAGGCGATGGATATTGTCGACCACACCGAGACAACAGCAAGACGATAGAATATATAATAGATAGTATGTACAGCTTCGCGGTATTCACAGAGATACGTTGCACGAGCATGCACAACCTGGCCAATATGTAGTAATATCAAATAGTATTACAAGAAAGTGTTATAAGAGACCGGGCCAAGCGTTACAAAACAGGACTAAGGATATGTATGGTATCACTAAGAATGCCTAGCCAAACGAACGCCCAGCATCCAAAACCCGACTCTTGGTCCAGCTTTGAAAATAAGAACTTGAAATAAGGTCAACGCATGGGACGGTTTTCATCACGCCCTTCTACACTAAGCAGAGTTCCTTCGTCTTTCATCAGGCTGCGTGAAACGCCGTGTCGATGCTCGCTCATCTTTCTCCTCCAGAGTTACGTCCGATGAAACAAATATGCAAACAACCCTTAAAAGGCATCCTCAAAAGGGCAGTCGACACTGTCATGGCCGTCACGCTCGCAGAGAGCGCACCACTTCTCGGGGTCCATGATGCCACTCTCCTTGCCGGCGACGGGACCTGACTCCATGGGGTTGGGCAGGACCTTAACAGCAGGTGAAGGAGGCACGGCGTCTTTGATTCTGAAGGATGTAAGAGGCGCGGGGGCATCATCGCCCGTCGGGGTGTGGGGGTTGAGCTCCTCATGGCTGGCTTTCTTAATTGCCTGTGACTCGCCGTTGGTCTTAGCACCGTCGGGGCCAAACATGTTGGTGCATGTCAGGATGTCGTGGCCGTTAGTCTCGCAAATCTCACACCAGAGAGTGCTAGTCTCAGTGAAGTTGGAGTAGTCGTCGCTCTCCGGCATTGTATCGAGGGTGCTGACCCGTTTGTGCGTAGCGCCGCTGGATCGCTTGATGTTCTCAACCGGTCGGTTTTCCATTGCCTGTGCCATGACAACGGTATCCCGAGAGTCCCTGAGAGAAGACCTGTGGGCTGTTCCTCCATTCTGACGGAGCGATTCAAGCTCCTTCTCAAGTTCGTCCTCGCGATTGTTCTTCTTGTCGAGGATGGACTGAAGTTCGGCAACCTGTCGCTCGAGATTATCGCGCGCAATCTTGCTCGCTATAACATCTTCAGCAATCAGTGAGCCAGGTCTCGGCGCAGGAGCTTTGGGCTCTCCAGGTATGGAATCCCGGCTGAGTGAATGGATGATAGCCTTGAGACCTCTAATCTCATCATCCTTCTGCTCAAGTTCCTTGGAAGATGCCGTGTTGTCGCCATTTGCAGGGGCAGTCGACACCTTCTCGCGTTCACGGCGCAATTCCGTCCTTGTTCGTTCGACCTCCCCTCGAAGGAACTCAACTTCGCCTCGTGCTTCTGCTTCGCCTCTACGAGCGTCCTCCAAACCTTCCTCGAGTTCTTGGACCAGTTCCTCCAGTTGCTTAAGTTGAGTAGCCACCGAGTCGACGTCTAGGTTCCGTGACTCAAGCTCTCGAACGTCAGCCATTAGCTCCTCTATTCTCTTCTCGTACACGCGCTCCGTCTCGGTACTAGCAAGCTCCAGGGTGTCGATAGTGCTCCGGAAGTCTGCCCGATGAGCGTCGAACTCTGCTGTGAGCATCGCGATCTTGTCGTTCTTCTCCCTCAACAGCTGGCGAAGCTGCGCAGTGTCCTTGTTATCCCAGCTGTTGCGCTGCGCCGCTGGCATGTCTGCTTGCTCCATAAGTCCCTGCAGTTCCACCAAGCTACTCTCCATGTCGGCCAGTGTGGCGGACTGCTCCGTAAGTTGTCGATCGCGGTCCTCAATCTGAGACCTCAACCGTTCGATCTCCTCGTCGTTCATGTTGATACGTGACGCAGGCCGGACCTTCATGGCGAACGATGAGACAGACCCAGAGCTACCATTGGTGCCGGTGCGTTGGATCCCAACTGGCGGGGCATCTTCTTCCAGGCCTGATATCGAACCCAAGGCTGAGGCACTTCGGGGTCCGTGACTTGGCTTACGATCCATCCTAAGGGGTCTCTTGCTTGGATCGCCAGATGTGCCGCGAACACTCTGAGCGAAGCGCGGTTGCGTCGGACTTCCATACCTTGACGGCGTCTTGGCTGGCGTGTTCATTGACGGTCGCGGCCCGGGTGTCATCTGCTGACGCCGAACAGGGGAATCGGGTCGAGGAAGAGAAGTCCTGATTACTCGCTTCTGCTGAGGACTAGGAGCTCGGGCTCCAGGTCCAAGGGAAGCACTGAATTTGGGAAGACTAGGGGCCGGAGGAGTAAAGTTGAGCGAGTTTTGGTTGCCAGCCCTTAGGCCTCCCGGTGTCATGGGAAATGGTGGGATTGAGTCGCGGCGCGGAAGAGCCTTGGCCGCAGGCAAGAAGATACCGGCCCCAGGCATTGTGGTTGTGAAATATGATATACTGTGGGTTGTTAGTCGTTGAAGGTCGAAAAAAATAAAAGTGATGGCCTTACCCATCGACGTCGCCGTCGTTTTTCCCTCGGCTGGCATAGTCTTGGTCAAGTTCGACACCAGCAAAAACACCCTTCTTGCCTTGGACAGGACCAACAAATCGAACAACGCCATGCATTCCACCGGGAACATCAACAATGTCACCAAGCGAGAGGTTCGTAGCCATAGAACGGCTCGGCGTTGCAGGGGGCATCATGTTTGGGGATGAGTCGCTCAGGACAGTATCAAAGGCGTAGCTCTCAGAAACATCGGGTATGCTGGCAAGAGAGCCCTGTGTGAGCTGGGCCAGGGACGTTTTGCGCGGTAGAGGCGGCACCGCGGCGCGCGAATGCGAAGTGTACGCGGACTTGAGGTTGGGAGTGGACACGATATTGTGTGATCTTCGAAGAGCGCGCGACGATCGTTGAGGGTAGAGCTTTGGAGTATTTGACCTTTTGGGAGTGGTAGATGTTGTTGTTGATGTAGCAGAAGGCATATTGGAAGGCGGCGAGGCCCAGCTGGGGGCCCTTATTTCGCTATTGCTGGGATCCGAATGTGGGCGTGTCTCATTTGTTTACACCCCACGCCGCATCTGGCAAAAAGGGGGGCAACCTTTGTTCTCGGGGAGCAACGAGCCGCCAGCAACGACCTTCCGTTAACAATTTTTAGCTCCCGCTCAGGTCCCGTCGGCTTTGTCGTTTTAGTGGGTTAAGCACGGTTATTGGGTATCTGATCGAACGGTCGGGTGATGTGTTGCTTCTGATTTCAGGTACCAGTTTTGTCGGCGGACAAGACCAAACGGGTCTTCTTTTCGATAAGCCTCGACCGGAGATGTTGGGCGGCGAAAGAAATGAGATTGGCGTTCGCCGTGTCGCAGGGAGATGGTGGGGTTGCAAGGGGATGAAAGGAGAGAGCAGGAGATGAAAGTTGAAAGAGTGTTTCCGAAAGAAAAGAAAGAGAACAAAGGGGGAATTGACAAGCGTGCAGCTTATGGATGGATAGAGGGATGTATATATAAACAATCGCAGCTCGGAAATGGATCGTTATGCAGGAGAACGAACGTGCTTATTAGAGTGGAGTACAGTGAAGCTATTGTTGTTGCAGCTGCTGCGACTGACAATGAGATGATGGCGATAATGATGGAATTGGTGACGTATCCAACGGAGATGGTTTGGATACCATCACTGTAATTCAAGGGAACGAAGTAAAGAGGGATAGACCAGAACCGTTCTTTAGAAGGGCAGCCAGCGCCCTTTTTCTTCCTATCCGATCCTCTTCCTATTGCTCCGTCAGGTTGGTTTTGGTACGTTGTCACCGCTTTCTAGCCCTCTGAACATGAGGGGCTTGGCCAGGGACAATGCAGGGGATGTGATGGTAGACAGGGAGACGAGCGAGAGGAAGCCGGGGGTGCAATGCAGCGAGTGTGATACTCTAACATGAACTGAAAACGGTGGTGTAGTGTGACGACCTGCAGGTGCCGCGTGTGTATGCGTGTATGATAGGTAGCTGGTATAGAGACAAAGGACGAGTTGTGGATGACGCAGAACGAAACAACGATTCAATTGTATCAATCCAAGAATAAAGACAGAAGCAGAGCCAGACAAGACGAGACAAGACAAAGCAAGTACTAAGTTATACTCTCTTCTCAAACACTGCCCATGCCAAAACACCACCATGAACGAGCTCACAAACCCCCTCTTTTCAACATCATCGTATCTCTGCGTGGTACGTTCTTCTTAGCATTTCCAGTTGTTGCCATGATGCGCATCATTTGTTTACCTGCAACCAAAGCCTCTGTAACCACGGCATCGTCCCGCTGTCATGGCTGTCATGCATGGATCCAGTGCTCACCGCCAATGGCAGCCCATACTAGTCAGCCTGCGATGGTGTCTGCTGCAGTATCCGCAATGACAGCCCTGAAAATCATGCTCCAGAGGCCTCTCATTCGCTCCTGCATGTAGCTGGCGCTGGCCCGCATGGGGTTTATTTTGTGTTCATTACAGCAGCCGCCGGCTTTGGCCCATCACGACAGCTTTCGCCATGCTTTGCTCTATTAACCGCCTTCGTTTCTCAACATGGCCTCTTCAACCTTGAACTCCCCTATGACACGTGGACGAGAGAGAATGGACTGTTTGATCTTCTAATCTCTACCTCCAGGAAAGACCTGATTTACATGTGATACGGGACGACATCAACACAGAACTTAGCATCTTCTGGAAACAACAACCCACTAATTATACCCATATCCTTTGCAAAACTTGAATATGGCGTTAGCCGCAAAGCTATAAACTTTGCACAACGCTAAACTGAACGACAGTTATCTGACAAGGAGTCTAGTGATGGAAAATAATAAGGTAAACTGGAAACCTCGGCTAGGTCCACACACAATATGTCGTGCAGATAAGGTTATGACGAAATACGCTATTGCTAGTCGTCATAACACCTCTTGCCATATTGCATCATATCATGAGACGTAATCATGAGAAAGAATGATCGACTGTTGATGTCTATTTGAATTACAGGCCGTGTAACCCAGCTCGGAATCTCCATCTGTTGTTTACGGCACCGTGAAATGAAATACTTCACTTGATGATGTCTTATAATCAATCTACCCAAATATATTGTAAAAACAATCGTCACACGTAACAGCCCCGGTCATGCAGTATCAACTTCATATGCATGTACTCAGTTTGCTGCTGAAAATAGTTCCGTCGTTGATGCCACGCACAGGCTTGGTGTCACAATTTCACAGAATATTCCATATGTCTTCATAAACATGGATTTCCGACAGCGGATTTAAATAATCAACAGGAAAGCGCAAGATGCAAATTGCGACAATGCGGATGTGCTTCAACACCAGTAATGACATGCAAGCTTCTCCGACCAAGGATACAAGTCCTTCTCCCCCCTTCTTCATCGTTCCCGTATACTTAGTAATTAATAAAAAGATGTTGTGACGTTGCAAATACAGTTCCTCCTCTTTCTCTTTCTCTCAAAACACTTGCTAGATTGCAACCATCCTACTGGGTTCCGTTCACGGGGACATTGTCCGAAGGACTATGCGGCGCAGGTTGCTTGGTTCGAAGGGTTAGGGGAAACGGGTACTCCTCAGGATCCTCTTCCTCACTGTAGGTTTTGTTAGCCAGATTCCGAAGTCAACTACAAATCACCACTTACGGAAGCTTCCAGGCAACGTAGTCCTCAGTGTTCAAACCCTCACGGCCTTCTTGCAGGCTGGCAAAGTCGCCAGGAGTCATCATGCCAGTGCGGTCACGTGGCGAACCGGGAACAGAGAAAGGTCGAGAGATCTTCTGCTCAACACCAGGGATGAAGTCCTCTTCCTCATCATCGCCGCTGAAAGAGTTAGGATAGGCACGGCGCAGAGCCAGCTGGCGAGCCTTGACATACTCCATGCCCATGCGCTTCCAGTCAAGGAGATCGCTAAGTCGCTCGGTTCGGTTTCGCTGGTTGATGCGCTGTCGACGACTCTTTTGGCAGAAGTCGTACATGAATGAGGT
Source organism: Fusarium nurragi (assembly GCA_012977755.1). Classification (NCBI taxonomy): domain Eukaryota; kingdom Fungi; phylum Ascomycota; class Sordariomycetes; order Hypocreales; family Nectriaceae; genus Fusarium; species Fusarium nurragi. Next base: position 44,371 of record JAALXI010000328.1, on the reverse strand, counting down.
GAGCTGATTGACGGAGTCGTCCACACCCTTGGTTCGCCGGTCCACAATGTAAATACCATAGTCGCTCGAGTTCTCAATAAGCTCCTCCATGTAGCATCCAAAACCAGAAAGATTGGTGGTAATGCTGGGCACTCCCATAACCGTACACTCGGCAGGGGTGTAGCCCCAGGGCTCATAGTACGAAGAGAAAACGCCCAAATGGCAACCTCGGACGAAGTCGTCGTAATCGAGAGGGAGGACGGGGTTGGCAGAGTTGAGGAACTCAGGGTGGAAGATAACCTTGACTCGGTCAGAAGGATGGTTGAAAAGCTGCACACGACGGATCTGGTTCAGGACGGGATCCTCATGATCGTTGAGCATGTTATGGGTAACAATTGGGGGAAGTCCGTGGCGCTTCATGGCAAAGAGACGGCGGCGAAGCAGAACTCGGTCCTGAGCAGAGATGAGCTCCTTCTCATCAGGCAATGGGTCACCCTCGTGCCACTTGAGAGAGCGCTCAAAGATGCGACGACCGATGCTCTGCTCAATAACGTGTGTAGTATCTCTCAGGGACTTGATGACCGCCTGACCCTTGAGTGCCTCAACAGTCAGTGAAGTGGTCTGAGCAGGCATGATGATGAATGCCACCACTGTCAGCTTGCTACCGGCAGCCTTGAGACGGTGGTTGAGTCGTGCCAGAGATTCGATGAACATGTCCACACCCTTATTCCTGAACTCATAACGACCGGCGGTGAAGAGATACAGTGTGTTATCAATATCGAAATCGAAGTGACCGTAGAAATGGCCTCGAACAAAATCGTGGATCTTCTCCTTTGCCTGCTGGTGCAAGTTTTGGAACTCGTGAACAGCAGAGAACTTGGTGACATTGAGACCGTTGGGCAGAACGCCATCGGGCTTTCGCTTCAGCAGATGTTCGGACTCGAACGCTGTGATGTGTGAAACGGTGGTAAAAACATCACAGGCATGCGCGGCAGCTCGCTCGATACAGTATCGGTGGTAAATACCACGCTTGCCTGCCTCAGCATCCACATCGAACCATTGAAGGTTATTGTAGAAGTCCACGGAACCGGCGCAGAGATATCGGCCGAGAAGAGTGGCGTGTGTGGTAAAGATCGTCGTGACATCGATGCGGCGCTTCTTGCACAGGGGAAGAGCAACGCCAGCAAGCCACTCGTGGAAGTGAGCAATAACGGCCCTCTTCTTTTCGTGGCACACGAACTAAATGAAATTAAGGTTAGCAGATCTGACACATAAGTGGTAAGTAGAAAAGCTAAGGGGTTCTCTTTACCTCTCCCAGGAACCAGGCAACAAGGTAACCGAAAACAATGGCCTCGTTGGTCTCATCATCGCCGGGTGGTGAAGGAATACTAGCAGCTTCCCACAAGTCGGCCTTCCACTCATCTAAACGGCCATAGGCGGTCTTGGTGTCAAAGAGAATGACCCTAGGAGCACCCTCAATCAACCAACGACCATACACAACATGAACTCCTCGGTCCCTCATGGACTGCAGAGTAGCAGCGATCTCTAGGTTGGTAGGTTCCATCTCTTCTACCTCGACGGCAGCCTGTTATGGTCAGTATGCGCAAACCACAACAACTTCTGGGCAATAAAAGCATACCGATTGATGGTTGAGAGGGCCGATGAGCGTGTAACGGTCGCCATATTCAGCTGTTGTGACAGGAGCTTTGGATTTGATGACAGAATAGATACCACCGACTGTATCGCGTAGCAAGTTAGTGAGTGAAGATTGGCGATGGAGCAAAACCCGATTGATGTGGCTTGAGACTGACCTCGATGAGCTACCTCAGTAGCAATCTCAAAGAGAAGGTGGTTCTTGATGTCGCGGGCTTGCTCGCCTTCGGAACTCATTTTGACGCGAATTCCCCAAAAGTGACGAGGTTGCTGAGGGGAAGTTTGGTGGACGCGATGATCTGATGAACGTCGACCAAGGAGTAGCGAAGCTGGTGTAGATGTCTCTCAGGAGGGCAGCAACAGGAGAGCAAAAGCGCAAAGAAAGAGCTATAAGAAAGGAGGAAGAAGCTGTAGCAATGGTCTGCGAAGCCAATTGAGAGTTTGTCTCGGAAGTAGCGAGGCGTGGCTGGGAGGGATCGGTAGAAGCGAAGCGGAGAGGACTGAATCGAGATGGTGGGTGGTCTCGTTGTTGCGTCACCGTGCTGCTGCTGAGAGCGAACCTAGCCTAAGAGATGGATCTGTGAGCGATGAATGAGCAGGGGGCTATTCACAGGAAGGGATGGATGGATCCGTTCGGACGGAGATGGATGGACCCATGGGCAAGTGCCCATGGGGAGCGGAGCAGACGAGAGGAGGAAAGGAGGAGAGAGCACTAACAGCTATAGGCGGACAATAGTACGATGGATGGATCTCAGGTTCTGACGGTGGAGACTCGCTTGGTGTTTTGAAGCGTTACACCAGGTGAGGGGGGAAGGATGATCGATGGGAGGAAGAGAGAGATGGAAAAGAAGGAGAAGCAAAAAGTGTGAGAAGGGGGAGAAGGCTCAAGAAGAGGAAGCAAGCCGCCGAATGTTGGAAGAGATTGTGCAAAAGGACGTTAAGTTAAGGAAGATGGTGCCTTGATGTACTCAGCAGGTACCTCGACTGCGGAGGTCGTCCAGTGTTGATGCCCGCTGTGGTACAGCTTCAGCCCGCTTCAGCCAGCTTCAGCTCGTAAGGTGGTACTCTCTGGCGCACTAGCGACCCAAGCTTGGGTGGAGTTCGGGGGACTAGGGGGGATGTCGGGGCCCCAAGCTCCTAGCAACGGCGCCTAAGAACAAGCCAACCTACAGGCCCGTATTCCAAGCCCAAACACCTATTGGAATCCAGGGCAATTCGCTCATCGCCACATGGGGCACGTTCTCTTGGCTTCAAGGACAGGGACCAGGGCCAACGTTTTTCTTTGAGAGACAACATGGGTCAATGCTTGAAGCTTTTTCTCATCAAGAGCAGCATCAATGCTCAACCAAAGACTCAAGCTCCGGAATCCGGATAGTGGGGAGAAAAGAGATCATGATGTAACTAGTCTGGCAGGCCATTGAACCTCTTCAAACCGACAATCGCTTGACGGTCTTTTTCTTTCTCGGTCTGTCACTGCCAGCATTTCCAAAACTCAATCAAGATTAACCACGCAGAAAACGGACCAGTCCACACGCCACAAACTTGAGATCAAAGCGGATAGCTCCTGGGAACCAACGCCACTCCGGTCAAAGAGCCGAGGCCAGCCCATGATCAAGGTGTTTCGCTGCCATTTCCAGGCCTCAGGCTTGATGCAACGCCATTATGAGGATTGATTGACTCGCTTTGTTGAGGAGCTTGGGTCTCTTTTCTCTTTTCCCTGCATGTTAGCCTATTGTTTAGTGTCTACATACGCCTCGACGTTTTTCCTCAACGGCATGCACAAATCTCCCACCCGGGACACTCAATGATTGCGCTCCACTGTAGACCGGTACGGTACGATGCAAAAATTTTGCTACTGTAGGACCAACGTGAACTTTTTGTTCTAAAAATTGGCCTGCATTTTGTTTGGCTAGATGCAGGTCTGGCACTTTTTGGGGGTGTCGGGATGAGGTCATGGAATGCGGGGGAATACCAGTGATCTACATCTTACTCCAAGCCCTCTTGGTTGGAAAAGGACATCACATTGACCATGGCGCAAATGGTGTCTGTCATATCTGGCTCGAACATGGCAATCTTGTCGCTATAACCTGTTTCCCTGACTCAATGGCCCACAATGGCAAACCTATTGGTATTCAAGTTCCAACATATACTTCTCCCCTTTCAGTAACACTCCATTGACGGACCTAAACAAATCATACAAGATCGGTGGCCGTAATACCACAATCTAAAAGTCCACGGTCCATGCTCTACCGAGACCCCGAGCCGTGATAGTTTTGTCTTAACAACTCCCTTATTCAGTGTTATATGTCTCCCTCCAAAACACTATAAAATGAGCTCCCGTGTTTATGGAATTTCCAAGCATGTGTTCCATGGGGCTGCTCCAGCAACCCTTCTCCCCCAGACTCCAGTTAAGACACCTGGGGTGCAAGTGCTATAATAACCCCAAAACTTGAAGTGCCGTGGCAACATTGAAAGAGATTACCATTTCTGCCTAGCAACGACTATTCCAAGTGTAAAAATTGTCTCCCAAACAATAACATCATGACAACGATGGCTGTGAGCAAAACGTCATCAGGATTGCTACACAAAGATACAAGACAAGAGACAATCCTCTACCTCCCTTGACACCAACGCGAGTTTCTGGCTAGGGATTCGGAAGATATCAAGGGATTGGCCATGTTTCTTCAAACAAAATGATCGCCTCGATTTGACTCCACCACGGAGATCCTGACGGGTTGTATCGACGGGCACTATCAACAAGTTTTATGGCCGTCTCTAGCAATGCGAGGCTAGAAGGCAGTCCAACAGATAGCCAAAGCACAAAGGGCATCTATTAGTCTAAGGAACATGTATCGGTATCATAATTTATTTAAGGCGAAGTTAGGTAAACACTTATACTAACCTCATATCCGTTATCAGAAGAGAGCTAATCTCATCGTAAATCGACTGTCCTGCAGCCAAGCCATTGAAATAGCAGTCTATAAAACGATTAATCTTATGTCCTTGCTCTAACTATCTCTGCCCACTTGCATTGTGAAGAATGATACTGGGACATATAAACTATTCCTATCCCTTCGGATGACAAGTCTAGGAGTTCACTATGTTCCCCTCCCTAGATTGATTTTGCAGATGAATGTATTGCTAATGTATCGCCAGTAAGTGACAATGTACTTGTATGGCGAGAAAACAGTTTGGATCCTCAGTTGCTTCACTTGGAATTATTCAACAGGGTAGAATCTCAAGGTTGGTAGTTCATTGTGAGCTCAGCCTCGCCTGCAGCGAAATTTTACTGGACATTGGCCTGCGTCAGCTCCCCGCAGTGGGGGGTCACTAATGCAAGGCTGCGAAATTTTCCAAAATTTTCTAGATTTTGCTAAGATCTTTGCGCATCGCTCTACTACAAACATATTCACACCGTAAACTGTTTGAGATACCCAAGGCCCAGCCGGCTTTAAAAACAGTAGAACTTGTCCAGTTCTGCTTCCAGTTATTCTACATCAAATTATCTGGCAAAGCCTGATAATCACGCGAATATGGGGGACGTCGCACAGGTGAAGGTCGTCTTCACTACCACCGAGCAAGATTTGGTGCTGCCAGAGTCTAAGCAACAGCTTCTCGTGCCTGCAGGTCAGTCAATATTGTCGCATTCCAAAAGTCTTTCTAAACGATGCTAACTACATTGCAGATATCAAGCGATATGGCCTCTCTCGCATCGTCAACTCCGAGTCTATGCTCGACACATCCTCTCCCGTTCCCCTCGACTTCCTTGCCAACGGCACATTTCTCCGCACCTCTATCGAAGAGTACCTCGCGACTCATGGTCTCTCATCTGAATCTACCTTGACATTGCAGTACGTCCGAAGTCTGCTACCTCCGGTCTACGAAGCGAGCTTTGAGCATGATGATTGGGTCGGTGGCGTGGACGTTCTTTCGGCAACTTCGCACGCTGGCCTTCTTGCCGGCGGCGCAAACATCCCCGAGCGAATTGCCAGTGCTTCTTACGATGGCCTCGTGAGAATTTGGAACCCTTCAGGAGATGCAATCGCTGTGTCTCCTGCTGGCAGAGGTGGTGGCCACACCCAGAGGGCAAACGATGTCAAATGGATTTCGCAAAAGCAGCTCGCCTCAGCTGGTCTGGATCGCAAGGTCATTGTCTGGGACTACAGCGAGTCTGAAGATGGTTTCTCGGGTGCTCTCAAGTCCAGCATGGAGCTCTGGGGTCACGAGAAGGACATCAATAGTCTCGATGTCAACGGCGCTACCAGCCGTATTCTCACAGCCTCGTCAGACGGCAAGATCGGTCTCTGGACATCGTCAAAACGCACAGCTCCCCAGGCTGATCCTGCGAGTCTCCCCTCTGCGCACAGCACTAAACGAGCCAAGCTTGCAAGTGCCGCCAACACTGCCCAGCGTGGCCCTCTCGCCCTGATCCCTGTTCACGACGAGCCTGTTACTGCTGCCATCTTCCACCCCAACGATGCAACAGTCGCCTACTCGGCATCGAAAGATCACACTGTTCGCACTATCGACTTGACAACTCAGCGCGAGGTTAGCCGACTCACCACAATGCACCCGCTCCTATGCGCCACGGCGCTTCCCGGATCGTCGCTCATCGCCGCTGGTTCATCGGCTCGACATATCACCCTCCTCGACCCTCGCGAGTCAGCCACTACTACCTCAGCCATGACACTCCGCGGCCATGTCAACATGGTCGTCTCTCTGGCAGCGTCGCCCGAGAACGACTACTCGCTCGTCTCCGGCTCTCATGACAGCACATGCCGTGTATGGGATTTGCGAAGCGCACGAATGGGCACTTCGGAGGAAGGAGGCGGCAGTGTCAGCGAGCCTGTGTACACCATCGGCCGTGAGTGGCTCAAGGGCGAGAAGCTTCCTCCAGCTGGTGACGGAGCCAAGATATTGAGCGTGGCCTGGGACAAGACTTGGGGTATCGTGAGTGGTGGTGAGGATAAGAAAGTTCAGATCAACCGGGGGCGGGACTTGTTTGGGTCGGGATCATAGCGTAATAAGGATAGGGATTGAAAAGCGACTATTACATTCTACCACAGAAAGACACTCTAGTTGTCCTCGATTATATGTTTTCCACCCCATCGACCTCAGGCGACACTTGTCTAGATCAACATGTCTTACCTTCTAAATGAGCTTAGTATAGACGAACCATCCGATGAGGAAAGAATGGATTGGAAGCTCATATTCTCTCTATTAGATCTCGTAAATAAAAATACCAAAGGGGTAGTAATTCTATGAGCTAGTGTTAATAGTTTCTGCTTTTTAGGATTGCTCATCCGATCTAGACTTTGGTGAGATATCCTTGACTTCGTCAATGCCGAATCCCCGTCTGTTTTCTTTTTTCTTCATAGGGCTATATCCCTATATATTTAAGAACAAATAATAACGAGTATCATAGCCCTTGAAATTTGGAAGAAGTGTCAAGAAACTTCGTCAATCGTTCCCTTGTTCAGTTTTCGTCCAAGCCGTTAAGAGGAATAGTTCATTTCCACATGTATACGCATAATCCTGATGTTCATTTTACAGTTCTTCTTCAGATTCTTGACTGTCCTCCACCAATGCTCGGTATCGGGTTCCCAGTCGCGCCTCGGGAGCAAGATGTATCAGCACCTCAGTTCTGAGCCTTGTTTTTGAGTATGGCAGCTTCTCAGTGAGGATGACTTCAAGTATATAGGAAACAACAGTATTGGTCTTGAGAGGAGGAGTGCGCAGGAGTAATGCGATCGATTCTGGTGTGAGATTTTCGTTATCATACCATGCGAAGTAAGAGCGTAAATATGAAACTGATACTCTCGCATGGTTTGTCTCGGCACGGTATTGTCGAGCCTGATCTTCAGCAGCAACGATGCGGATGTCCCTTATGGCTTGGGCTTGTTTTCCTAGTGGTGTTGTTTTTGTTTTTGTTTCTGCTGTCGTTGTCGTTGGTTTTACGATCGGCTGTGCGAGCTTGATTTCCGGGTCATCCAGTTCAGCTTCCACATCAGTAATCACTTCAGATTCGCCAGACTCTGAGGTCTCATCACTTTCATCAACATCGTCAGCTGTTAAGAACTGAATTGGGAGATTCTTCTCGACAAAGTGCGGCCGAGGAGGAGTTGGCTGCAATTTCTCACGTTCCTGTTCCAAGATGTAATATAATTGTAACCCAACGTAGGCATCCGAAGCTGAATCTAGAAATGTTTGTTAGATGCCCCAGAGCCATCCAAGTCCAAAGTACCAACTTACATGCTACTTGATCCTGTGAAAGACGTAGCATCCAATTACTGGATCGAACGTCGTCCCCTTTAAACAAGGGAAGGCCAAGCATCTCTTGCGTCTGGACAGCAAGTGAGACCATGATCTTGTTAATTCGGTTTAGTTCTCCAGCTTTTGTGAATTTAACAAGTTTGTAGAGGTGAGACAACTCTAGAATTCCCTTGCTCTCTATACCGAGATTGTTCTTGAGCCTTGTACAATCACCCTTGATTGCCACGCCCACTTTAGTCACGCTTTCGTCTTCCATCATTCTCTTGAACGTTGGAGCGACAAAGTCGTCTTTTGCGAAGAGAGCAACATGGAATAAGCCTATGCGACTAGGGCTGGCGATCTGAATGAGCGAGACATTTCTTCGGGGATTGACGGTACCCTTCTGCCCAATCAACCATTCCAAGTCGAAGCCGATGACTTTCTCATCTGCAAAGTACTTTTGGCAAACATGCTCCATTGTGTGCTTGGAGGTGCAGTAATGGACCTGGACTTTCTGCTGCTCGCCGTTGTCTAAAATTCGACGGTACATCTTGTAAGACCAGAAAGAGTCATGGGATCCTGCTTTACTCTTTCGAGCTGTTTCCCAGAGTTCAGTATCGATGGTGTAGTCGAGAGAAGTTAGAGGCGGTGCAGCAGTTTCTATTGTCGGTATCTGTTGCTTTGAGGCATCAATGAGGTTCCCATCTGTGTCCAAGGCGACTTGGGTTCCTTCAGAGATGGTTTCAGTGACGGGTGTTGCCAACTGATCCTGCTGATCAAACCATTCCGCTGCATCACGCTCAAAGTCCTCATCTTCGCCGAAGTCATCAATCGCGACATGGGGATTTGGCGCAGCCCCCGAGCCTGAGGCAGGCGTGTGGACGAAGCGAGTAATATCCAAGAAAGGGTAAGGAGGCTGGTGATCGGCTTTGGGGGAAAATCTGATACCAAATGCCGGATTCCATAGACGGTTCTTGATAGTTGGTGACATGTTTGAACCAAACTGTGTTCTTCACAAGATCCAAATGTCAGAGAGTTCTTAAATAACAGAAGTATGGACTTTCTGGGCCTACCTAACGTGGTGAAAGCGACGCGTTCTCGTCAAGGGTCTTGACACACTGCCAGCAATGGACCCCTGTAAGGACAGTCTCATTCGATGAAGTGATTGAAATGTAGCCAGCGTCCAAGAGCCATTGTGGCAAAAGCCCATGACCCTGATACACACACGCTATGCGAGCTATGCGGAACTCGTTAGGCAACCGCGTCAATAAAGCGATCATTGATTGCCCCGTATGGAATCGGGCGTTCAGGTGGCTTGGTGGAGGAGTGGATGGCTTTAGGTCGAGGCCGGCTTAGTCACCACGACGTTAATCGCGAGAGCACGTGTGGTCGTGGGGACGTACCCAAGTAATCCATCCCACTTTGCGACGACACAGACGACCCCAGCCCAACCCTAAGAGACGAGCTTGACTTTGGTCACTGGTATCGAGATATATCCGTGAATCAATAGCAACAATCTCTAGCAGCAGTCACGTATCATTGCACACCTCTCACACCGTCAAACCAACGTCACATAAATCCTCACAATGGCTTCCCAACTGCTACCCCTCGGTGAGTATCTCAACACAGCGCTTACCAGTATATCATATGACAGCATACTAACATTTCAAACCAGAGCTCATTGATAAGTGTGTTGGATCCAGGATTTGGGTCATCATGAAGGGTGACAAGGGTAAGACGAGTGTTGATTATCTCGCAGACAGTTTACTAATGAGTTGGCAGAATTCGGCGGAACTCTCGTTGGCTTCGACGACTACGTCAGTGAGTATTTCTCTTTCCACTACAGTTTTTATATACTAACCACGATTAGACATGGTCTTGGAGGATGTGACTGAGTTGTATGAGCAAACCCTTGATTGTTGCGCTTCGAGCATCGGCTAACTTAGCAGTGATTATTCGGGTAACCACACCAAGCTCCCTAAGATTTTGCTGAACGGCAACAATATCTGCATGGTAAGTCAATCACAACCTTTTTTTCAGTCATTATGTTAATCTTTGTCGCACAGTTGATTCCCGGTGGTGAGGGACCAGAGGGTGCTGCTTGAAATTTATATGGAAAGGCAAAAAAACATCGCAAAAGCTCACTCGATAAAGACTTGCCACGAGCATAAATACCCAAATTTGGGGTTTACAAGCCTCACGCCGCCAATCTCAAGATATGGTGTCGTAGCATGCGCATCACGAGGAAACTGGGACCGCAGGGTGCACCTCAGAAGAGAGTCCTAATATTGAGCTCATTCCAGTTTATATCTGGCTTAAAAGCAGTAATCTGCAGTCCCCAAACGCCGACCGTCCATGATGCCTGTCCGTTTTAAATGATCCTCGTATGATCGTGATGATGAAAGATGGAACTTAGTGGCCGTTCTGCATATTGCCTTGCTCGCCAGTGTTGGTAATACGTCTCAACTCCCACTCTCGTGTAAATTCTTGATGCAACATCTCGAGTTGGTTAATGAGTTTCTCGCAGACAGAAGTGAAGACGTCGCGAGGCGCGATGGTTCCATCTGTCTGTACCCGGATGAATAGCTCCGGAACATTAGGATGAGCAACTACGAAAGGTGTTAATAAATCGTTGGCTCAGAGCAATGGGTTATTTACTCTTATATCCAGCCATGTAGACATTTGGATGCGCTTTGAGGTGCTCCGCGAGAAGGTTGCCAAGGGTGTGATCTTCCTTCATGAGAACAAAGTCCGAGGTATTAGACATTCCTGTGAGATGGTGAGTTGTAAATACACAAGATTGTCATAGAAGAACTAACCTGAGAACACCTTCTCCTCGATCTTCTTCTCACCCTCTCCGAGGAGGAAAAGCTCGAAACTGTCTTGTGTATTAGCCTGTGTATTTGTGAAGCAACTGAAAGTAACGTAACGGGTCGTCCTGGAGGTTGAAGTGTTTGGGGTTACCGCCAGCCATGATGGAAAGCTCGGTAAGGGGGCAAGGATATATGGTAAAAGTTTGGGTGTTGATAGAACTGCGTTGAGCGTGGAAAAGACGACTTGAGGTGAGAAAAGATGTCCCAGTAATATACTCTTGTTCCGGCAAGTGCGTGCCACTGGCACAGCACAGACAAGTCCATTCAACAGTAAAAGCGAACGGCCGAACGAATATAGCATTTCTTATTTGCCATTTGCAGCGTTTGATGGTTGATGGTTGATGGTTGATGGTTGATGTTTGATGTTTGAGGTTTGATGTGCAGTCATAAGGAAGTTGCAGCATGCACTTGATGGTAAAATTGACTGACTTGCCATTGGGAAGCAGTGCTTCACAGGCGAGTTGAAGCAACCATCAAATCATACTGACTGACAACTCGCCAGACAATAACAGCTTTCCCATCCGCAGAGATACACTCGATGTCCGAAAGATGATCAAGTCGTAGGCTTCATTCACTAATGGCCATGACTAGATGTTGCACAGTAATAAAAGCAATGTATCGAAACCAGGGACAATGCATCGAGACTCAGTGGTCCCACACATTTGTTGCTGGGTTTTGGTGGCCAAGAATAACATGTGAAGTAATAACAAAAACTGCGAAAGAGGAGTAGTCTCACCGATCAGGCGCGTTCATTTTCGGTTCTTGATCAGGGTGTTAGACGATTCGGTGTTTGGCGGTAAAGTGGCGATCGCAGCAAAAGTCCAAAATCGTGGACAGTCTGTGTTCGGTATCGGGAGAGTCACTCAGAAGGGAATATTCCTCCAAAAAGATCCAAAAATGAGCGATAGTATAAGCAGCAGCAGTAAGTTGAGAACAAAGCAAGGTGATGCAGAGTGGTAACCTTCAAAAGAAAGGCTCAAGCTTCTGGGCGCGACAAAGACAAAGGCTAATGGTCGGCTAATAAACTCGCTCAGTCATTCGCGGCTTATTTTGCTGAGCTTCCCAATGCTCAAACCCAACAGCGCATCAGCTAACCTTTTGCTTATTTTCTTTCATCTTCTTTGACACATGCGTTAACTCTTGTTCTTGCGGGCCCAGCAATGGGTTTATATTTCGATGCCACGCATTCAGCCGTCTTTGTTACGGCAGTCTAATCGCCTTTCGCCGCGCCTTGCAAGCCTGCTCCCAGCTTGCCGAGACCTGGCGTCCGCCCAGAATGAGCTACGGTGGTTGAAGAGCCATGTCGAAGAAACATGGTCGCGTCGAAGAACATGGCACTTAGACAGCCTATGTCGAAAGAGAGGACGTGGTGTACCTCTTCAATACGTCCTCGGCTCTCAGCCATTTGGTCCTCTCGACATCAAGTGTAAACCCGGCGTTCTGATACCTAGATCGGAAACCGAAGCATACACTTTCCACCTGGCAAACCTTGTCAAATCAGGCGAGCTGCTGGGCCAACACGTAAGGGAAAGCGGCCAAGGAGTGAACTTGATCGATTTCTGCACGGGAACTGGCTGTATTCCTCTTGGTTTCTTCTCGGCCCTCCAGCGCTCAGTTGAAAACCTGACTGTAAGAGGGGTGGATATTTCACCAGTAGCCCTTCGCCTTGCACAGGAAAATATTGCGCGAAATGTCGACCTCCAAAACTTGATCAAACCGACTAAACACAAGCGGCTTGACATCACAAGGGCAAACGTCTTTATTGACAGCGACATGCAGCAGCTCGCAGTTACTCACTGGGATATCCTCGTCTCTAACCCTCCGTACATCTCAGAGGATGTCTGGCATCACGGTCGCGGACAGCTGGGATATTCAGTTCGGAAATATGAGCCTCGTCTGGCGCTGGTACCTAACAACGACCTACCTTGTCCGAGTGGATGCGACCCAGCGGATGTCTTTTACGCTCGGCTTTTGGATATTTCGGAACTCCTAAAGCCTAAGGTAGTACTCTTCGAAATTGGCGATGAGGACCAGGCCCATCGTGTGTTACAGCTTTACTTCGCTCATCCAATTGCTCAAAACTCAAGAGCTGAAATTTGGCGTGACTGGCCTGACCTGGTGGGGACTGAGGATGCGGAGGTTATGGTAAACATGAAGGGGTCACAGGGTGAGAGGCGCCAAATTCCAGTGAAAGGTGACGGTCTCATAAGGTCTATTCTAATCCGCAACTTTGATGGGGCACAGTGAGAAGGGATAGGGCTACTTTTCTTTCCGTTAGTCAACGTGGTTGTCAGACTCAAATTCTATGATACATGGCATTTATACCTCGATCTTCCCATTATCATGAGGTCACAACAAAATTTGAGAGATAAGTTGCCACCACAAGTGTCGCCATCACTACGTGATAAGAAACACAAGAACCATATGAATTTGTGTGAGCCATTATCAAACAAATTAGACCTCTACTTAACATGTCAGCACAGTAGGCATCAATTAGTGACGTGCCTGACTATCCTACCCTGAGGCGATTCGGCCCAGTTTAGCCAATCCCCTCACCTTTCTAAGTGGACCCCAACAACATTCCTAACACGTGATCGATCATTTTTCGAGCTAAGCAACTGCCATATACTCATCACCAGAGCTTCCACTTGGTGGTGTCATCCAAAATATTCAAATTCATCCATTGGCGCTTGAACTCCGAGCTTTCGCCATATACGAGTGTACTTCGGTTCGAGAAATCAGTCGACAGCCTGTTTGGCTTGAGCCGTGCTGCCTTATGAGATAGCACGGCGCTTTATACTACTACATCAACCCATAACCCCGGTGGTTCCGCACTTGCGCCAGCCTGCATTGCCCGCCATGTCAAGATTCTTAAGACAATCCAGCCAGCTCGCGCGAGCGACGAGACTGTCATCACAGCCTGCACTACGGTTATGTGCACGACCGTCACTCATCACTCGATCGATCCCCGCAAAGACTTCTGCCGCATTCGCTATTCGGGCAAGGACATATTCCTCGCAACCCCCACCTCCTGGCAAAGATCCCCGAGCAAACCCCGACAGAGACAACGAACATGGAAGCAAGCCCTCAAATCAACAGAACGCAAAGGATGCATCCGAGGGAGCCAAATCCGAGGCACCAAAGCCGCCACCCCTGCCCGAAGGCTGGATTCACTTGAACAAGGAGGAAATCGCCCACCTCGAGGAATTCACAAGCAAACTTCCAGAGGCTCAAAGGCCAGTGGCAAAGGACATCCTGCAGAAGCTCCAGATTGTTGGCGCACCTGCCGAGACTCGAGATCTACTCCAAAAGCAGCGTCAGAACGGCAACCTCTCGATTTTGGACAAGGGAAGACTGATGCGTTGTGTATACATGGTCACAGAGAGAATTATTGAGTTGGAGGATCAACAGGATAACCCGGATGGTACCTTTTCGTCCTTCCGCATGGATCAGGAGTCCAAGACTCAGGATGGTAAGAGTGGTGCCGACAAGTCGAAGCAGCAGCAGAAGGGTGGCAAGCCACCCAAGAACGAGCGCAGCGGCTGGCTTGAGGCTGTTCAGACCGGTATTGCTATTGGTGTCACTGTCTGGATCGCAGAACTCTTTGCCAACCCATTCTCTGAGAAGGAGATTACTTGGCAAGAGATGCGAAAGGCCTTCCTAGATAAGGGACTGGTCCAGAAACTGGTTGTCATCAATGGCTCCCAAGTCCGTGTCGAGCTTCACCCATCTGCTACCCAAACTACTGGCGAGGGTGGACAGCCCGCCAGAAAGACCTACGTTTTCTCCATTGGATCTGTTGAGTCTTTCGAGCGAAAGTTGGAGGAGGCACAAGATCAGCTGGGTATCCCGCCTTCTGAGAGAATACCTGTCAGCTACGAGGGTGGTGGCAGCACCCTCGGCAACCTTCTCCTGGCGTTTGGTCCTACTCTACTCTTTATCGGCCTGATTTTGTGGACTCAACGGTCAATGGGTGGACGAGGTGGTGCCGGAGGAGGCATGTTCAACTTTGGCAAGAGCAAGGCCAAGAAGTTCAACGCCGAGAGCGCTGTTAAGGTCAAGTTCTCAGATGTTGCTGGCCTTGAGGAGGCAAAGACCGAGATCATGGAGTTTGTTAGCTTCCTGAAGCAGCCCGAGAAGTTCGAGAAGTTGGGTGCCAAGATTCCCCGAGGTGCTATCCTGGCTGGTCCTCCTGGTACTGGTAAGACGTTGCTCGCCAAGGCCACGGCTGGCGAGTCTGGGGTGCCCTTCTTCAGTGTGAGCGGTTCCGAATTCGTCGAGATGTTCGTGGGTGTCGGTCCTTCTCGTGTACGAGATCTGTTTGCCGAAGGTCGTAAGAACGCTCCCTGTATCATCTTCATCGATGAGATTGACGCCATTGGACGTGCGCGACAGGAGAGTGGCCGAGGCTTCGGCGGTAACGATGAGCGAGAAGCAACTCTGAACCAGATTCTTACCGAGATGGATGGTTTCAATACTCGCGAGCAGGTTGTCGTTCTCGCCGGTACTAACCGAGCGGACATGCTCGATAAGGCCTTGATGCGACCCGGACGATTTGATCGACACATCTTTATCGACCGACCTACAATGAAGGGTCGCCAGGATATCTTCAAGGTGTACTTGAACAAGATTGTGACGAACGAGGATATTGAATACCTGGTTGGTCGTCTCGCAACTCTTACACCTGGCTTTTCTGGTGCCGATATTGCCAACGTCGTCAATGAGGCTGCTCTTATCGGTATGTTTTCGCTCCTTACTTGATTATCTTACTGTGTGGAATTTTACTAACATAAACCAGCTGCCCGAGGCAATGCTGACGATGTCAAGATGGACCACTTTGAGCGGGCCATCGAGCGAGTGGTAGGAGGTCTGGAGCGCAAGTCCCTGGTGCTTAAGCCCGAGGAGAAGAAGACTGTTGCCTACCACGAGGCCGGCCACGCCATCTGCGGATGGTTCCTAGAGCATGCCGATCCCCTGCTCAAGGTCTCTATCATCCCGCGTGGCCAGGGTGCTTTGGGTTACGCACAGTACCTGCCTCAGGACGCCTACCTGATGAACACTAACCAGCTCATGGACCGAATGGCCATGACAATGGGTGGTCGCGTGTCTGAGGAGCTTCACTTCCCTACCGTGACAACAGGTGCCAGTGACGACTTCAAGAAGGTGTCGCAGATGGCGCGAAACATGGTGACTCAATGGGGTATGTCCGACAAGGTGGGCCCTGTGCACTTCGAGAACGACCCCAACCGCCCACAGAAGCCTTTTGCCGAATCTACTGCACAGCAGATCGACCAGGAGGTGTCCCGCATTGTGGAGGCGGCTTATAAGCGCTGCCGTGATCTTCTAACCGAGAAGAAAGAACAGGTTGGTCTGATTGCGCAGGAGCTTCTCAAGAAGGAGGTTCTTGTCCGAGACGACATGGTTCGCATCCTGGGCAAGCGACCATTTAGTAACAACCACGAGGACTTTGAGAAGTACTTTGGTGGTGCCAAGGAGGAGAGCACACCCCCTCCATTCCCTGGAGAGGAGGATACACCTAAGGAGCCACCTACCCCGGCCCCAGCTTTCAAGAAGCTCGAGTAAAGTCGAAAAGATGAGTCGCCCGAGTATATGATTGGTGAAGGTAGTTGCGCGGCACGATCAGTGGCTATTGATCATACCCACTTTCGCGAAGGCTAGACAGGAGAAGGAATCCAGAGACCTTGAGGCGGAGCGAGGATTGACTGGCAGCGATGTGCTGAGGCTCAGGTTTAGCCTCAGAGCCGAGGATTTTGGTGACAAAAACAGTACGATAATCCTTTTTTTGGGCGGCGCGGTCACAGCAAGGCGCAAAGAAAAAGCGGCACTCAACTCTACCAAACACTTGATCAGTTCCTTTGGATGTTTAATGCATTTTCAGCAAAACCGTCAGGTCATGTCACATCACATCACACCATCGACATTATCCTTATGTCGGGAGGCCTGAAGGACAGAGGCTAATCCCAACTGTGTAACACTGTATTCTAGGTGATAGAACTGTACAAAATACTATTGATGACTGAACTGGAAGAGGAGCTGCGAAGGCATTGTAGTTGTTGTCTTGAATGTACTTGTGACTTGGCCTGCTCGGGATTGTCCACGACGAGATGAAAAGATTGGACGTTTCACCTGATCTCTATCGTACCGATTATAGCATGAAGTCGACTGATTTTAGAGTAGTTGGTCGGTCTCAATAATGACACCTTCCTTCAGGCTGCTCCATACGGTCCATGTCACGGGCTCACGGCATTTTATCCATGACTCTCAACCCTGCTGGTAGGAACTCCAAGGGCAAATAGAAAGAAGGCGCGACGGCCCTGATGGACCTGGCATTTTGTACTGGAACAACCGGGTGTCGTTGATACTAAGTAGTCAAGATCTCGGACCTACAAATTGACCGCAGGGTAAATGCAAGAATCTGATTGGTGGAGAAAGTTCCCTTTGTTGGCAAAGTTTGAAAGGGTCAGAAGACTCGGCTCCTGACTGAAGATTTTAGATGTCAGAAACGGGCAATAAAAAGAGTATAAACTTTTACGAGACAAGCCTCTTGGCGGAAACGAATTACAGAGGTCATTGACAGGGTCGTCTGGCTGTCAATGGCAACATCGTGATTGACAGAAGCCGAGGCAAGGTTCCGTGCATTGAAGCAGATTGAGGGTGAAGGGGAGATTGAAGGAGCAAAGTATCAGGAGTTGCCGTGAGGTGTTTTGGGTATTTTATGTTGGTTTTTGCCTGCATGGAAGATAAATATGCGATGTAATGTAATATAATAATGTTAATGTTGTTGATATATCTTGTACTACCTAATCAAGCACTGTCACTCACTCCCCTGCCGTCCAGCCGTCCAGCCGTCCCCACGGATATAACCCTCCTACGGTCTGACATGCACATCATTGATTCGCTGATTTTCTATTGGACACTAAAGTACCGATCATTGCATCACAGGGAGTAGGCAGAGCCTAGAGAGGCTGCTCTTACATCACCAGAAGTAATTATTGATTGAATCGTAGCGGGTGTCGGGTGCAAGCAACCTCTTTGTGCCACTCATGGTTGTTAGCACCGTAGTCTACTGTTGCTTCCTTTTTTGCTTCTAAAGGTTCTCTGTTGATATATCGTCCAATCGTCTGCTCCTGCTCGATTGGAGTTTGTTGCTTGTAGAGCCTTGAGTAAGCAGGCACGGCAGGGATGTTGAGTTGCTCGAGTGGAGTGTTTGCCATCATCCGCATCCACTCGCTGCTCTTTCTCCGGAGAGCGACAGGCTAAGTGAGGACCCTCGCGGCGGTGACATACTCCCTTTCTTTCTTATATATACATGAACTTTATTCTTCCGCAGTCTTTCGAATTTCGACTGATCACTTGTCCAACGCTCAGTTGACTTGTCTGGTCTGGAAGAAGTAGGTAGTTGAGCAACAGCTACTACAATCACCTCCACCCAGTGTCGACCAATACCGGCTCATTTCGTTATCTTTTTTCTTGTTGGAGAACATATCATGGCTTCAACTTCAGAAGGGCACGAGAGTGTCTACAATGATATGGCCTCGTCTCGCCCAAAAAGAGAAGCTTGGTGGAAGATTCACCTCTTCCGGGGCATGATCAACGATATCCGTCGACGACTGCCATACTATATAAGCGACTGGACTGATGCATGGGACTATCGTGTTGTGCCCGCTACCATTTATATGTACTTTGCCAAGTGAGTTCATCTTCCTTCACTCGATATCTCATTCGGCTTCACACCAAAGTCGTGGTTAACGACGTTGAAATGATTGTACAATATCACTGACTCGCTTTTCGTGTCAAGCATTCTCCCTGCGCTGGCCTTTTCCCTCGACATGTTCCAAAAGACAGGATCAAACTATGGCGTCAACGAGGTATTACTTTCCTCTGTATTAGGAGCCGCTGTCTTCTCGCTCTTTGCGGCGCAGCCGCTTGTCATTGTGGGCGTAACGGGTAATTTGACCTCTGCCCAATTGCAAAGACCTGCCTATCTAACTACCGAAATGCAGGCCCTATCACCGTCTTCAATTAGTAAGACATATACTCAGATAAAATTTTGACTCGCCTCGAAGAGTGCTAACAAATCGGTTTAAAGCACTGTCTATGATATCATAAAACCGACAGGAGTCAACTATGTTGGCTTCATGTGCTGGATTGGCATGTAAGTCAAGTCAATATTACCCACACACACAAAGCAAAGAGCTTATTGTTTGTCTCGTTATAAAAACCTGACCGACTATACTTAGATGGTCACTCATTCTTCATTGGATCCTCGCTATAACAAACTCTTGCAACTGGCTTCGATGGGTGACACGCTTCCCCTGCGATATCTTCGGCTTCTACGTCGCCTTCATCTATCTTCAAAAAGGCATTCAAGTCCTCGAACATCTTGGCAGAGGTCAAGAATTTTACCTCTCCATAGTCGCGGCTCTTCTTGTCTTCATGGTTGCATACGTCTGCGGTGAAATTGGCGGCAGCAGTCTCTTCCGGCACCCTTTTCGTGTCTTCCTCAAAGACTATGGCACACCCTTGACCATCATCTTCTTCACGGGCTTTGTGCACTTTGGTCGTATGAGAGAGGTTGATCTCGAAGTTCTCCCTACCGGTATCGCCTTTGAACCCACTAGTGGTCGAGATTGGGTTGTCAACTTTTGGGACATGAGCGTGAGCGACATCTTTCTTGCGTTACCTTTTGCAGTTCTCTTGACTATCCTCTTCTGGTTTGATCATAATGGTATGTCCTATACAATATGCAACTGTCTGAAAGTCTTTACTAACAGCAATAGTTTCTTCACTCATCGCCCAAGGTAGCGAATATCCTCTTCGCAAACCTGCTGGTTTCCACTGGGATCTCTTTCTTCTTGGATTAACAACTGGCGTTGCTGGTATCCTCGGTCTACCATTCCCCAATGGCCTCATCCCCCAAGCCCCTTTTCACACCGAGGCTCTCTGTGTCACCAAAGCTGTCAAGGTAGATGATGAGGATGGCAACCCAAGAGACGGTAGCTACTCTTTCGAGGCCACACACGTTGTTGAGCAACGCGTCTCCAACTTCGCCCAGGGTCTCCTCACCCTTGGCACCATGACGGGTCCCCTTCTCGTAGTCCTGCATCTTATCCCCCATGGAGTTCTCGCAGGCCTATTCTTCATCATGGGCGTTCAGGCTCTCGAGGGCAATGGTATTACCGCCAAGCTCATCTTCCTCGCCCGAGATCGTGCCCTTACTCCCTCAGCCAACCCTTTACTACAGATCCGTCGGCGCTCAGCTATATGGTACTTTGTCCTCGTCGAACTTGTTGGTTTCGGTGCCACTTTTGCCATTACTCAGACTGTCGCTGCCGTTGGCTTTCCAGTCATTATTTTTGCCCTTATCCCTGTTCGCACGTTGCTACTCCCTTATATCTTTTCCCCTGAGGAACTTTGCATCCTCGATGAGCCTACTGCCTCCGAATTCACCATGGAGGGCATCGGTGGTTCATGGGGTGGTAAGGATAGCGAGAAACCTGCCTCGCAACGGAGCGACCCCCATCAAACAACAGAGCATCGCGATAGTGTGCTTGCACATCCTGGAGCGCCTAGGAAGAGCCAGGAGGATCTTGCAGAGCTGGGCCAGGTTCGGTCCGGGCGGAGTACAGCGACAAGGAGGAGGAGTGTGGAGAGACGACCACAACGACAATCGGACGTATAGAGAGGAGGACAGTTGCATTTTTAATAGAGACACGGGTCAGCGGTATGACATATTTGGAGGATATACCATTGGTTTATGATATTTAGATGACATTAGGCCATGACATATTCCATCCATAGTGATTGAGATACCTTTCCGCACAAACTCTTTAACTCTTACTAGTAACGTCTATCGCATGCGAAGTCTCTCTTAAGCCTCAAAGTATCTTATGAGAAAATCATCATAATGGTGCCCTAATATTACTATGGGTTCTCAGGAATATTTCGTTATAGCAGCTACAAGATACCATTTTGCTCAGTTTTCATAAACAGCTTAGTGGTATCGTTCATTAAATCTAGATTTACAGCATATGTTCTACATGAGATGAATCGCCCTACCGCCTTTATCCTCCTCTACGATATCCCCTACTCATCATCGTCGCTGTCTACGACAAATCCACCACGTACCCGGGGTCTTCGAGCGACGACAGGCATCTCATCATCGTCGTCTTCTCCTTTCTTGTCCATGCCACCCATCTGCTCATCGTCGTCAGGCTGTGTCTTCTCTACGCTGATACGTCTCCTCTTACGGCTCTCTCCACCACTGCCGTCCGGCAATGCTTCCTCTGTCTCTTCCTCTTCTTCGAGAGTGTTGTTCATTGCCTTGCGAATAAATGCCATATCATCGTCATCTGAATCAGCAGCCTCTTCCTCCTCTTCTTCCTCAATTTCACTGTCATCCTTATCCTCCTCACCGGATTCACTCTCTGTAGCTGCCTTTCCACGCTCCTTCGCAGATTTGTTCGATGACTTCTTCGATACAGACACACGCTCAGGTCTGCTTGTGGCATGCTTGTAAATTTGATCGTTTTGCTCTTTGTTCGCGCGCTCTCGGGCAAAGAAGATTTCGTTATAATCCTCGTCCGTCTCATCGTCTTCCCTTCTCACATACGCACGTGACTTGAGAGCCATTCTTCTTTCACGGTCGCGCTCACGCTTCTTTACACGTTTCTGTTCCCTTTCCTCTTCGGTAAGCTCTTTACGGGGCCTCCTTTTCTTGGGCGACTTCTTGGGTCTATCGTCGTCGTCGATGGCCTTGCGCGCTGTAGGGCCAAGCATCTCGAACATCGCGTCATCATGCTCGCCTTCTTGATCATCATCAAAAGCGGCTCTTTTCCGCAGAGCAACTTTGCGCTTTAGCTGATGCTCTGCAAGAACACCCTCCTCAAAGGTTGGAGGACTAAACTCGGCTTGACTGATGTAATGAATAGCATCCTTGAGAACGTCTGCCGTGACATCTGCAGGTATGATCCAAGCAGACTCGGGTGTTTCTTCTGAGGCTGGACCCAAAAGTTTAAGACCGACAAGATTCATTAAGAGTCGCATATGAGAGTTCTTGAACATGGCAGTCCGGCGGGCGTTATCATCCGGACGAACGTCTGAAATGTATTAGTAAACAAAGAATAGGTAGGTTTCAAAGCAGACTTACAGAAGATAGGGGGCGGCTTGGGTCCCGACTCTGTCGGCTCCTCCTCCGGGTCCTCCTGCACCGGTTCAACGGAGGCCATAGCCTCTTCAGCTACTGCAAAGGCTCGACGCTCGCTCTCGGCCTCACCGAGAATCTTCTTGATCCAAGCAATGTGGTCTGCCTGGTTCTTGTCGAGCATCGCTCCCACCACAATAGCAATCTGTCGGTCCAATTCTTCAGTGTTCTTGAACACCAGTTCAGTTGCAGGCTTTGCTTTGCTCGCTGTAGTGACTGTTTGCCGTTCAAACCCGTACTCGAGAAAGAAGGCAGTGCTTGATCCTTTGCTGAACAGCATTTCCACGAGGAGTTCTGGACGCTGCTCGAGCTTTTTGAAGCATTTTCGTAAAATCTGCTTCACAAGCTCTTCCCATTCCTTGTACATGCTGGAGGACTTGTCTAGCGCAGCCGGTCCCTTGATCATGTTATAGAAGAGGTGAATGATGTCTACACGAAACAGCATGATGCTCGCTTCTGCCTTGAAGGCTACACGGTAGAAGTACCGATGTGCTCGCTTCAATTGTGAATCAGTCAGATCGCGATAATATTTGGTAAAGGCGAAAAATGTGTCGACCACCGCCTGAGGTGTGAAGCGTGTAGCGAAGCGATGAAAGTCGAATTTACGTTCCTTTGTGGTTCGTTCAGCGGATTGAGCGTCATTATCGGAACCGTCATTCTCATCGTTGTCATTGTCATTATCGACTCCTGCTGCGTCTTGTGCTGCCTTCTTCTTCCGTCGAGTGCGCTTCCGCGAACGAACTTGCATATCGATGTTCTGCTTGGAGTATCCTTCTAGAATACGCAGGAAGTGATGAACGAGTTCTGTGGCGGCGTCAAGATAGTTGAAGTTCTGGTCCTTGTAGGTCCTGATGATGTTTGCAATTGCGTCATGGGTGGCTTCTTCGTAAAATAGACGGCTGAGCACGTTCTCGGCGATCTCTTCGTCTTCCTCATTACCAGACTCTGACATTTCTTGGACCGTGAGGAGAATCTGGGTGAAACACCGCATGACCGCGGTCAGCTCGGGCCAGTCCTTCATCTCGAGAGACTCATGAAGAGCTTTGTTGAGGGTAATGAACATCTCCTGGTTCAGAACACCAGCAATAAGGTTGAAGCTGGTGACATCCTCGCTGGTATTCTTGCCCGCCTGTTTTCTTGCCTTGCGTCTCATACGCTCGGCCTCCAGAAACCACGCCACCAGGTAAAAGAATTGACGACGATGATACTGCATCACATATGTCGCCTCTCTGTCGATCGTCTTGCGGACATGTTGAAAGAGAGGGTTGAAGCCAGAGTCGAGGAAGTCCTCCACAAATGAACGTAGCTGGTCATAAGCGCGAGAGTTGAGCTTGGCTGGTAGTCCAAGATCTTTCTCATCTTTGTCTCCCTTTCGTGCTCGACGAGGAGGTCGAAAAGTCTTGGAACTATCCATTTTCTGATTTCTCGCCGAGGCATCAGCCAGTGCATCTTGTCCCGAAAGCGACGACATCTTGCCGTCGTCTCGCTTAACCCAGATCATTGTCCCGAATCGGTTGTGGCGGGTTGGTCCCTTGCGATTGTATGCCTTCAACATGGACGACTCCTTGTCCATCATATTGGCGAGCTCTCCAGCCTTCGCCTTACTCAATTGCTGCTCGTTCATGAACAGCTTCTCTATGTCGACCTGCTTCACCAAATGGTATATAACCTCCATGACAGATGTGTCCTCGGTTCGGAAATCGTCGCCCATGTTGGAAGCGAGAGTCAAGAGTACAAGAAAGATGTCCTGGTATGAAAATGCATCGATAGTAGCGGATCGCGATATCTGGGACTCGTCGCCTTCATATTTGACGTCGGGCGGGGGCTCGATCATGGCTACATTGCGGAGGAAGAACAACATGAGCTTGATGATGCCCTGCTCGCGCTGTGATCGATCGCCGATTGGGATTGCCATAGCTGGAAGTGCGACCCGCACAGCTGTATGAAGTACTCGGGCTCCGTCGAAGTTGATGATGGCTCGCTTATATCCAACTTGAGCAAGCTCTAGAACGGGCATATGACGGTGGTGATTGATCGTCATGCGCTCTCTGTCTTTCTCCATTGGCCAAGTGAGAGATACCATCAGTTCATAGCAAGCCAGTGCTATTCTGGCCTTGAATTGGCTGTCCAGAGCGTTCTCGGGCCATGTCGCAAGAATGGGGAGCAAGTCACCCTCGATTAAGTTCGCCTCGTGGATGCATCGCGCAACATCCATGCGGTTCGTCTTTTCGTCGTAGAATCGTAGCCACCGTTTGATATCGCGAAGAACCTCGAGGGCGTCGTCTCCGAGTTGATAACGGCCATCGTCGTCGGCACTGGCACCACCAAGCTGTAATTGAGTGTGAGGATATTGGCTTTCTTCTCGACGTTAGGCTTTAAGGAAACCCAAAACTTACAGCTGAGACAAGACTGTTGATGTGCGCCCGCACCTCTGGATGCACAATATCTGCCGAACCGTCTACCAACTCCATGATTGCGTATCAACGAAATGATCTACAGACAAGATGTTGTCTGTCTATTCACATGTCGTGGGGTTGTGCTGCCTCAACAACAGGAGAAAACACCAGTCCCACTACTCTACTACACGACGCGCTTAGACGCGTTCTGATGGGCGGCTTTAATTAACGCGAAGTACGGATAAGATAAGATAAGATACGAGGCGTCCCTCGGCAATCGATAAGACAGGCCGTCGGCTCCGAGCCGAGGTTACCCGCATTTTGATGGCATGAGCCGTGGCGCCGGCGAATGTACTGACGTCCCCATGGGGAACTTAACAAAAGAGAACCGACATTGACAATTCTGAATATCCCTTTACAGATTCTTCCACCAAAACAAAATGGCTGCTTCAATTCTTCGACTGCCCTCCGTGGCAGCTGCTCGTCAATTGCGCTGCTTTAGCTCCTCGCCTCGTCAATATGCTGCAGCTGAAGTCAAGAAGCTTGGTGTCATCGGTGCTGGTCAGATGGTGAGTTGCATGTGAAAGACATTGATCTCGTCCAGATGACTAACAGCATCACAATAGGGATTGGGGATTGCTCTTGTTGCAGCTCAAAGGGCTCAGGTTCCTGTCACCCTGATTGATACCTCAGATAAAGCTCTAGACAAGGGCATTGCCTTTGCCGAGAAACTCTTAGCAAAGGATGTCACCAAGTCCAGGATCACACAAGAGCAGGCTGACAAGGCTCGCTCTCTTCTCAGCACCAGCACCAAGATGGAGGATCTTTCTTCTGCCGATATGGTCATTGAGGCCGTTCCTGAGCTGCCCAATCTCAAGTTCGACATCTTTGGCAAGCTTGCTCAGATCTGCCCCAAGCATGCTATCCTCGCTACAAACACCTCCTCTATCTCCATCACTCGCATTGCTGCTGCAACAACGAGTGACCCTACTGATACCTCGGTCTCATCCCGTGTCGTGTCAACACACTTCATGAACCCCGTCCCTGTGCAAAAGGGTGTCGAGATCATCAGTGGTCTACAGACCAGCCAGGACACACTCGATACTGCCGTCGAGTTCTGCAAGCGTATGGGCAAGGTCACATCCGTGTCCGCTGACTCGCCTGGTTTCCTTGCGAACCGTATCCTCATGCCTTATATCAACGAGGCCATCATCTGCCTCGAGACCGGCGTTGGAGACCGGGACTCGATTGATGCCATTATGAAGAATGGCACCAACGTTCCCATGGGCCCTCTCCAGCTTGCCGACTTTATTGGTCTTGACACATGTCTTTCCATCATGAAGGTATTGTACGAGGAGACAGCCGATTCTAAGTACAGGCCGAGCGTGTTACTGAAGAACATGGTCAGCGCTGGATGGTACGGCAAGAAGAGCGGCAAGGGTTTCTATGACTATTGAGATGTGATGTATCAGGTGGTCTTCCGCGGTTGCAGAGTCGGATCGTCGTTGATTGTTCATTTAAGCAATACAATTTAACTTGATATACCCTATCCTTATTGAGAAACCGGTTCTCGCAATATGACAGCGGAAATAACTTCAGGAGCATGCCCTCCGCCTGTAGCCACGCATTTGACACGCTCACGGTGTGATGCAGAAGCGGAGACCATCTCCAGAGGTCTGAACTCTGAGCGTGCAAGCTAGACTCCGGCGATCTGGTTACCAACTTGGTCTTAAGGCGAGGCCGTCGAGTGAATATTCTCGGGCCGACCACTCTATTCTTGCCAATCAAGCTACTATAAACAGCGGTTGGTGTTTGTTCAACGATGAACCTTGTTAACTACGCGGATACTATACTCAAAGACTCAACAGTTGGTTATCTCATGCAGAAGAGGCGTTCGGACCTCCTGTTTTATCTCCACGAGTGACGAACCGAAGCTAAAAGATCAAAGCTCGAAACAACTAACATCTGCTGCCGACTCGCACGAGCTTCTGGAGACTTATGAAACCGTAATCTACTACGCTCGGTTGTTTTCCCATGTTCTCATTTCTCCTCTCGCTTTCCATTTTGTTTTGTACCTATTGATTGAAACAGCGACTATCTTTGGATCTTCTAGGCTGAAACTAAGAGACAAGTGATGTCTCCTTCTTTTCTGATGAAACTCCTCTTAGGGCTAGCCGACGAGAGGCAAGAAAGCGGACGAAAGGCTGATCCCAGAAGAGCGTGGGGTGCGTAATTGCATTGTATACAGGAGCAAAGCTGTTGAACCTCTGGAAGCCC
Source organism: Fusarium nurragi (assembly GCA_012977755.1). Lineage (NCBI taxonomy): Eukaryota > Fungi > Ascomycota > Sordariomycetes > Hypocreales > Nectriaceae > Fusarium > Fusarium nurragi. The sequence goes on along the minus strand of JAALXI010000328.1, from coordinate 17,717 downwards.
CATCCCAACCCGAGATCTTGACCTTCAATTCCAACACGTAGTCAGTGGCCGTAACAACGACTGTTTTGCCTTGTGCCAAGGGCCAATTCCGGGGATGCTTGCGAAGTCAAAATAATCCAATGTTATCCTAAAGGACGCGCTTCTATTTGCGCCGCAAAAGAAAGTTAGACGGCATTTGCCGAAAGCCCGGCAACTAAGGACAGGAATAACAAGCCATTGCCTCAATACGTGGGTCTCTGTTCGTTGAGGGACGAATCTGGGGCGAGCTCACCTGCATTATCGAGACTATGAGACACGATCGCCATACCTGTTGATACTTGCTTCTTTCCATGGTTCAAGTTGCCGAGGTTCAGCTCTCAAGCATTGCCAGAAAGAAATTTACAAATGAGCTATCACTCGGTGAATCATGTTGCACCGAGTCAACGAAAGAGGTGCCGTCTTTAGTAGTATCCTGGTGAGGTTGAGCATACAGCAATATAGATAGGCAAACCCCACATACTTGTCATATCTATCGCCCCGGATTTCGTGAAGCACACGATCTTGATAATAACCAATCTGTTCAGGGATGGTAGGCCGTATCGCACTCGGAGTTATCGACAGCCCTCATTAATGTAACAGTACATACTTCAAATTATGACAGAAAAAGCAATACTAGAGGGTATAGGGTGTCAGGCTTCGCAAGTAGGTCCAAGCTTGCCGTAACCTTGCGACCCATCCCTGGGCGTTTCATCTTGGACTTCCAACAAGCAAGGACCACTCGAGGGATTCCACCATCTTCACCGACAGGATTGTCACCAGGAATCGTTTTCCTCCACATTAAACAGGCCATGGCAGGATTCCAGGTTAGCAAAAGGATCCCACTTGCTGATTAACGAGAGGTAACACCAGAGGTTGACACTCGGACCCGATGGAGGGGGCGACGGGTACTGCACCGTCCGGATCTCATGCCAACTTACCTGGAGGGTTGCAACGAACATCGAGAGATTGTCGATTCAATGGAAATGCGACTGATCAATCGAAAGTTCAGGGATGGTCTGTAGTCTATGTAACGTCTATCCGGCTGCAGGAGGATAATAACATCCAGTATTAATGGTTAGTGCCCGATCAACATGGGCCTGTCAGTGGAGTGACGTTGCCACTCTAGGTATGTATCAATATCCTGTTCCGAGATTTGGATCATATGAAGAAAGGTTGCATATGCGGCATCATCGGGAGTTGAGCCACGCTCCAGAGTATCTGCCGAACTGGCAGTGTTGCTGAGAATGATAAGTCGGCTTGTGTTACCCGCAGCAACTTTCAGGTAATTTGCTCGATATGGGTCTGCATGGACAAGGCTTGGGAGGGGTCTTCTGATGAGCCATGGATGGTGTCCCCAGAACAAACCGTTGCACTGTAGGTGTTGCCCTTGCAGAGTTAGCTCGAAGAGGATAACGGAGTGGAAGAATTCTCAAATTAGGGAATATTGGCGAATATAATGAACAAGGGTTATGAAGTATACGCGGGATAAAGTTCTCGAAGGAAAACAACGGTTAATATCCTGCTTAGGGCACTGGTGGGACCACCAGAAGATCCTATAGTCTCTGTCGTCGAGCTGTTGTGTACAGAGTACATACATTATAATCCATCATCACGAACGCGAAGTGGATGAATCCAGAAATTTCGGTGTAGCTCTTGGATTTTTGACTCCTTAGCCTCGTCAATTTTTGCACCAACTAGGCAGCCCAGGCATTCGTATGTGTGAACGAGAAGCCGATTGATAGCATTTATGGGTGATCGATCCTAGGTTGCAAGTTTGTGGATTTTCTCTCAAGTCCCTGGCAAGGCTATAATAGTGGACTGTCTTAATAACTGAGAGTGACATGCTGTCTACAAGATCATAAACTTTATTACATTGGCATTAGAGTTTATAATATCGTTCGCTGTGTTAACATTTGAGTTGAGAAATGTATTGTCTGAGGCTTTCCTTGCGGTTCTGAACGAATAGTTAGCCTGTTTTCACAATACGGTTCCCAGAGCCCCATTCACTGGGGCTGGGGACTAGTTATAAAGGGTGTGTCTGTAGCAGATACTCATACGAATTTCATGTGCCGTGCTGCTGTTTGAGCCTGCAGTTGAGAAGTTGGATTTCCAGATGCATACTCTGTATGCCCGGAGAATTAATGCCATGGAGGATCCTTGATGTCGTGGTGTTTCGAATCAGACCAGAGAACCCGAGAAGAGATTATCTCCTCCTTTCCCCAAGATTATGATATTGACACGTCTAGGAATTGGACCATAGCTCCAGCTAAAATCTCGCAACACAACGGAACCTTGCTGACCATTACCATCACATAGGTACGATACTCTGCCAGCAGCCGAGTCAGGGCACAAGCCTGGGTGTGGCATCGCGAGCTCGACCACTGAAGGCATTTTGTTTTGTTTTGTTTTGTTTTGTTTGCCCAACGTCAAGCAAACCATTGTCTTATAGGATTGTCATTCCCGTTCGCACGGTATCCAGTTGGTTTAATGCATCTATTCACATGCATCCCGAAGCACGCAAGCACGCTTAGGAACGAGCTATAGGCTGTTTCGCAAAATCACTACTTCATTTTCGTCGTGCAAATTTACAATTGGAAGGCTTCTTAGAGTTAGGCGTTTTGTCCGGTATCTACCTTATTTCTTTATTGAACCCTGAGAAGGCGGAGCGGACCATAGTTGTCCTTGTTATATTCAGGGTTTCGTTGTACAGCCTCAGATCGACCCAGATCGATTGAAAGATGTGAGACTTACGAAACAGCCTTAATGACTGATAAGTAATCAACAAGCTGACCGTTTCGTTCTGCGACTCGATGCGAAGGTAGTATCCGGGAATAAGCACCCACCTTGGCAGACGACATGTTTGAGATGCTAAGGTTGGACATTAGCAGTAATTGCAGTACCCCATGCCAGGCAGGCAGTGTGGGTGTCTGGTGTTGGAGACAATCTTGAGAAGTCCTTGGCCGGTCTCGGCCTTTTCCTCCAGAGCATCTTTGGGACCATGGATTGAGCCTCATTGAAGCCGATAAGAAGCGCCGTGTTTCTTTGCCGTGAGAAAAATGGGTCGTTTCGGTGGCCTTCAGAGTCGTCATGGTTGAAGCCGTGCCAGTATCGTCGGCAATGGCGTTTAATTTCATACCCAGCGGGCGTGCAGAAGCTTGCGCACAGTTGAAGGGATGAAACGTCTAGATTCGTGCTTACAGTGCCAACCAATGCCAATCCCTGATCGTGGACCGCGCCATCTACCCGTTTGTAGTTTCGCATGAGATTAGTCGCCCGGAAAATATGCCATTGTTTCGCGTATCGCACTGTACTTTATATGAGAATTGCCAGCTCTACTGCAGGGCTGTAGTTGCAGAGCTGTAGCTGCAGTTGCCCTTCCAGGATTCAATGACCTTTTCGACTGTAAGGAAGGTGCAGACAACCTGCCCGCTAAACTTAGATTGGAAGGATCGTGGCGGGAATGGCCCGATCATATGATCGGCAATTCCGCCCTGATGGCAAGAAAGCTTCCCCTTTCCGACATCAAACCTTCAACCAAGCACTGTGACTGTTCATCCACGATCCACTAATGAAAACAACCAACACCAACAGCAGCAGCACAGATGATTATCTGCAACAGCTAGAGGAACGACAAAACATCCTATCGGGCTCTCCCGCAGAATCTGCAAGCCTCCCAGGGCTTTGTTGTCAGCCACCAGGAATAGAACTGGTTATGGGTTCTGGACAGGATCCCCATTACTCGAAGTGCCACCCATCAGCGTTCCCATGGGATCGATCCTTTGGCAGAGTTTCTTATTAGCCCTTGTTGCTCAGCGTCATCACAGCCTCAACCTATGTACAGAAATACAAGGTATGTTCAGTTCGATCCTCTGTCGGACTTGGTCAAGGCACATCGAAACATGAGCCACAACCTGTGACGATCTCTAGCAGATTTCCGCACTACATTGCGAATGCCCTCCCATGATGAGTATCTTGATCACGTTCGATAATGTCTTGTCTCTGACCTGGTCCAACTGACTGGGTATGTTTGTACTCTATGTGTGGGCTTGATACGTTGTCTCGCCTCGCCCGATTCACACCACACGGTCCGGTCGCCTTGTTACATATCTCACAGGGAAGAGGTCGATCACCCTTACGATCTCCCCATTGTTTGCGCACTTCCTTCCTGTCCAGCGCGTACAAGCCCTCCTGGCCGATGTGCCCTCAACTCATCTCGACCATTTCAAACATCCCTGTATCCCGCCCAAATATGCTTTTGCCTCGAGACCCTTGCAATCTCGGAGGGCCAGTTAGATCCTGGAGTAGATTTCACCCCCTCTTGATCCCTGCAAGGATCGTATTGGCTCGTTCCCGCTCAAGCCGCGACAACGGTTATGCGCAACATGCGCTAAACCGCAGCATCGACACAAGACAGTACGGCTCGATATGACGAAGGATCAATGGAGTTTTCACAGAAACCCTAGCCCGACACTGTACCCTGGATTGGCACTTGGTGGTTTTGTTTTTGCTGCATCTCGTCGTATTCATGCTGTTGGCCAAAAACTCTGTCTTCGTTGACTTAGTTCGTCCTATTGAGGTGTTTGCACAGTTAATTCGCATGTACAGACAGCTTGATATCTACTAGCATTGTTTTGCCAACTGGGATCGGATGGCGGGATCCAACCTCGTCCATAAACTGACTTTGCGCTATCTTTCTCATGGTCGGCGCACTGGCAGTCTACATACCATCTCACTAACTTAAGTTCATCATGGCACAGACATCTGACCCTCCTGACTTGTCTATGAACCATGAGCGGACTGATAGATCATTTCAAAAGACTTGTTGTCTATCGTTTGCCTATACATGCATGCATACGCAATAAGGGAGTGAGAAAAGAATCTTCCATATGGGTCATGGCCCGTGAGGGCCGTGACGATGCAGCATCAGCCAGCCCAGACATGTAACGGGTCCCTCGCTCAACTCTCCGCCAGGTACTGTACATGATATTATACCCACCTCTTGTTAGTCGTTGTGGTTTCCACTCCTTGTGCAGGCCCCCGGGTGGGTACAAGCAACACACTTTTTGCTTTGTTCTTCTCTACCTTACATGGCAGGGGAACTGCTCGAGATATGACCTTGTCCAGGCCCCTGGGCAAGGACATGGCAGGCTGGCAGCTACGGCTTCCTTTACCTAACCCCACCATAAGGCGTGTCCTTACTTGCTGGACTTGACTCATATATACATCCCAAGCCCGGCTTCAATGTGGACGTTGACTTGGATATCATTCCTTTTGTCTAAAGACATATCAACTGTATACATTCCTTCTATTTTCCCTTTCGAACTGCTCGTTCTATACCCTCGTTCACATCATTATCGCCATCATTTCGCAAACAGAATCAATCTCTACTTCGAACTCCGAACTCGTTCCTTGGAAGTTGCCTCTTATTCACAATCCTTTCCGTCCAATTTCGTGATATTCTGCTACCCGTTTGGCTCCCGGCTAAGTTATCACGACCTTGTTCATCACTCCGTTGCCATCTCGGAAGCGGTTTCAACCTATCTGCAACAGGCCGACCCGTCCGTGAAAGCAAGGTAGAAACATTGGAACTGCACTGTGTTGGTGTACCTGTCTAGCTACACTGGCTGGTCTCACTGCCATTCTGTTCACTTAAGTCGGCCTATTCTCCTTCGATTTATTTCTCGTTCAAATGATTGTCACAAGGCAATACGATACAGAACATAGCCGTTGGCCATTCAGCAGATACGAACCATCTCGCAACCCGACGAGCCCTCGCATGTCGAACCCTTACGATGTTAATGTCGAGCTGCCGGCACCTTCGAGTTGGCAAGGCTACAGCTCCAGTACTTGTCGTGTTCAACCTTACATACCACGAAATGAAGGATCGCAGCCTTCTCAGACACGCCACTCATCAGAAGACAAAAGTAATGCTCTGGGAATCCACATGAGGTCTGAAACAGCCCAAGGATATTCGTCCCATCTCCAGACGGCACAACAAGGTGGAATCCCCTTGTCGGTACCAAGGCTTTCAAACCTCCAGAATGATGGTTACGGGATGAAACCCAGCACTTCAGGACGAGAGAATGCCCTCTGCTCACAGTCGAGGAACACTTCCCAAGCAGTAAGAACCGGCACCTTCGTGCCACCGAATCGCCAAGCATCCGAACTCTCACCCACTCAGTCTAGCCAAGGAGGCAGAGTAAACTCCCCACAAGACGAGGAGGAGGATGAACTTGATGATGAAGATATGCTCGATGGCGAAGGAGAGAATTCTACTCTAACACCGGCAGAGCGGGCGGCAGCTCGACGCAAAATGAAGCGTTTCAGGTCAGTTTCTTGGACACAATTCTCAAGACAAAAGCTGACCGTATCAGACTTACCCACCAGCAAACCCGATTTCTCATGAGTGAGTTTGCCAAGCAACCTCATCCTGATGCGGCGCATCGTGAGCGGCTCTCCAGAGAAATTCCGGGGCTCAGCTCACGCCAGGTCCAAGTTTGGTTCCAAAATCGGTACTTGCCACTTACAAACAATTGTTTAGCCGTTGCTGATTGTGAACTAGACGTGCCAAAATCAAGCGACTCAATGTTGACGACCGCGATCGTATGATAAAGATGAGGGCAGTCCCCGAGGGATTCGACAACATCCAGGCACTCCATTCTCCGTATGGTGCAGTCCATGGGATGAATACACCTATGCCCTCACCGGGACAGTTCAGCACTCAGTCTTATGCCCAGCATATGATGAGGCCTTTGGTCGTTGATGCACGAAGAAATGATACACATGACCATGTTTCATCAACTGGCATGACCCCAGGATTCGGTGGGATGGGATACAGCCCTGCTGGCAGCATGGCCAGCTCCAGCCTTGCGTCACCACTTACGCCAGCTCATAGTGACCGATATCCCTATGGCGGCCATTATTCTGCTCCTCTCACGGGAAGCCCAAGGACATCGCACCCGTTCGGACAACAACATGGACTTGCAACTCCCACTGAGATCCATCGATCGAGCCCTCACCCCGTCCCGCCTCCACTTCTTCGCGACTCTCTATCAAGAGCCAGATCGGAGTCCTCGCAGTCACCGCTACGACCTAACATGCCATGGAAGGGTGATGTAGTTGACTATTCGTATCGAGTGGCGAACAGCACGAGCCCAAGTATCTCTGACCGACACCCGCCTCTGTATCAGCCCGTGCCTATGAGCCACCACTCTGATAGTGTTGGTGCTATTAGTGGTTACGGTGCAAACTCTTTCCCCACGACTAGGAGCCCCCCAGGACACCAGGCCCCCAGGGCAGACATTTAGGGGCGCAGAAAGTTCTTTGGAGCTGTGGTTATGCCCGTACCACGCGAAACTATCAGACGTTGACGAGTCACGCTCGCACCAACACCGCCGTTATTGAGGATTAAGCATTCAACAGCTCAAACTTTTGACCAGTTCCCCAACTGTTTCCGTAAGCTTTTGTTATTATTCTTTCTTGTATTACATTGTTGGGTTCGCAAGTTGTGTTAAGGCGTATATCGTTGCTAGAGTAGGGACAAGTCGGGTACTTGGCCATGATTATGACCCTTTCCTATGTTGTTGTTACGGGGACAAGGCATTTTACATGATGATGAGGCATCTGGAAGGTGGGATTTGGTGGGAAAAGGGAATAAGAGGAACTGTTGGGGTAACTGGCGCAACAGTTTTGTTTCTAAAACAGGCTGGTCCTTGTTTGCCTCTTCCATGTATAGCATGTTCACGATTGAGTGAACATAGCAGGACATGCACCAGAAGTAGTTGTTAGACCGGCGTTGGCCCGGGTGGCGGCACCGTAAACAGGTAGTTCTGAGGAATAAAGCCTATCATATCAAGTCTCAAACTATGAGTAGCCCTGAGTAAACTTTGTCAACTTGGGATAAATTGTGATGAAGCCCAGGACACAACTTGGGACTAAACCTTGATATCTTTCATTGTAGGTTTTCTCAGGATAAGGATTTCCTGATATTTTGTGAGAATATGAGCCTTAATTGCGACAAAAAAACAAAAACAAAAAAAAAGAAGTCCCATATTCTTATTTTACTCCGCAGAGGTTGAATTGTGGTGGTGATGTTGGTGCGTAAGAAAATAATTGGGGATAGAAACCTAGGAAAGCAAAGGCTAACTATTAGCCTTGGACTGCACGCAGATAGAGAGAAAAATAAAAATAGAGAGAAAAATTCGAGGTGCTAATGCAAGCTCTTTGTGGTCAGATAAGCCAGTTTTCCTTCTGGCAGCCAGGCGGTTATCAGTGATGAGAAACATCAGGCTGAAAACAACAGGCGAGGCTACTAGGTTTACCAGATGTTGGGTGTCATCACGGTGTGAGGGCATGAACCAGATCAATATCTAGACTTACCAAGGCAGTATTTTGAAGATGGAGAGTTGCACCAGTGGTTCATGTCACAATACAACGACCCATATGCGGCCATGTCCCTTCTTCTCTCTTTGATTTAGGGACAGAGGGCTCAGAGGGTCAAGATATGTCACTTGCATCAGGTCATCACCGCATCATGGTAGCCGCACGAGGGGCCCTCGTGATGATGGTTTTAGGCAAGGTTACTGAAGTGTGCTCTCGACCACATATCCCGAGATGTTACAGCAGCGTAGGGTCGAGCAAACTGACAATGGTTGAGGGATGATGGTGGTCTTGGTTGTATGAAAGAAAGAGGAAAAATTCGACGAGAACGTTTGCGACCTTATCAGAGCGGCCAGGTCATGTGACGTGAGCCCCTCCACCTGTTGTAGTGGAGTGGATGGTGGATGGTAGAGGCAGTGGAGGTTCTCCAGGCTCTGTAGTGGTGCCTCAGGTGCCGGTGCCTCTGGAATTCGGGGGATTCTCAGTGGTGGGAGTCGCGACAGCATCTGGGTCACTTTACTACAGGGCTTTGCTTTGTATTATTATTGTCTGATGCATTTTGGAAAGGGGCATATATGCGACTTTGTATCAGCACAGCTCGCAAGCTGAAACGTGATTCGGTGACACCGTCTGCGTGGGCCTGACGCCCGCCTCACTAATAAGGTGCGACAGCGGAGAGTGCTTATTGAGGTCTGGCATGAGAAAAGAGTACGTACCTGTGGCTCGCGTAGTACCCTCTCATCGGGGTCTAAAATAAAGCGAGAATTCTCACTGGAATCATACGACTTGGATCGTAGCCTCCTTATCTAAACTTAGCTAAAGCGATATGATGAGAAGCTTGGGTATTTGGCTATTCAATGGCGAGATTAAGTCGGTCAATGGAATATAGTAATACAGAGTAGCACTTTATTCCTGATTGTTTGCAGACCCCAACGCCTTTGTTCTTCAGAGAGACCAGCCACTCGCGGATGATGGTACCGAGAAGTGGTCAGTGAGCCGAAGTCCGCTGAAAGGGCCCTTGGTTCTACCAGTGAAAGACCTGGGAACAGCGGCTTGCCCGCCTGGCAGGTTCCTGCCTCCGGGCCGCTGACTGGGTCCACGGCCCACCCTCCTAAAATTGCCTCGTCTTTCAGGCTCAAACTACCCGCTCTGCCTGCCTCTCCCTCATTCCAAACACACTCCACTCCACACCTCACCTTTCGCCCCCGATTCAACAACCTCTGACAACCAAACCTCCCATCGCCCTATTTCGACGTCAACCCTCGCTCCACGCCAGCGACATTCGCCCCTTCCCCATCGAACCCGTCGATTCCAGATTCCCGATCTCTACAGAACCTCATATCGAACCCATTATCCGCCTGTGCCGCGCCCGCTCCGTTCACCGAGTCCCGAAGAAAACCCAGTGCAGTGCATGACGTTTGGCTGAAGAGAGAAGCGGAGCGCAGCGACTCTCGGTCGACGGCCGACGCGACTCTCGCCCACAAACCTCCCTCGCGGAGTCGTCCACGATGTCGTTCCATCCTCAGACTCCCCAGAGCCCATCGCAATTCTCTTCCGGGACCTCGGAGCCCGTGTTAAGCGTGGCAACCTCCATGACCTCCACGGCTACGCCGACCACTTTGCCGACCCCCGCCCACAGCGTAACTGGAAGCGCCCATCACGATCTCGTCATGGCCGACGATTCTCCCCATAAGCGGAAGCGCTCCGTGGATGATAGCGGCGACCGCGAGCAGAAGAAGGTCCACGTCGAGGAAAGCAAGTTGGGCATTGAGGACCTGCATTTAGATGTGGGGAAGAAATACCTGCTTTGCCAATCTCGTAAGACTCCCTTCACGGCCCTTTTCCCGCTCCCTCAGGCGCTTGGATATTGGCTCTGAATGAGATGAAAGCTTATTGCGGGCATTATCATACCACCATGTAATTCCCGCCAGAGAATTGTGTGTTAACATCCCTCGTTTTTTTAGCCCATCCGGAATCATTACCGCGCGTCTCGGAAGACCTTTATGACATGTTCAACCTCAGCGGACTCGCCGCCGAAGTAGCTCGAGAGAAGCCTAATGGAGAAAAGAACGCACTACGCTCGTCCTATACAGGTCACATGAAGCGCTTAGGTATCGCTGGTCACTGGAAAGTGCAAAGAACAGACAAGGAATCTAACGAGAAACCCGACTTCTTCGACATCCTGCACATGCCAGACGAGGATTGGGACAACACCATTGTCAAGGGTCAAAACATCAAACACGGGCTATCACAAGCAAGCCTCTCCACCCTTGGACGAGCAGTCACCATGACCAAAGGACCCATAGGGAAGAGGGACTGGGATACATCAGTACTGGGACTCCAGACTCCAGGTGGAGATTCGAAGCAACCATCATCAGCGAGACCTACCGCTCCTAACACTCCTCTTAACGTTCCTGGCGCAGTAGGACGACTAAAGGCTCAAGGGGCCTCGGCAAACGACCCCAACCGACCAAAGCGTAACGTCAAGAAGCGAACATACGGCGACAGCAGCTTTGAGGGTTACGGCGAAGGCTACCCTGACGATGACACAGCCGTGGAAGGAGGATACTCTACAGGAGAGGGAGAGGGCGGCCAAAAGCGACGCAAGAAGGTAAACAAACCTTCCCCACATTGTGCCTAAGTCTGCAGCCGACTGACTGCCAACCGTGCTTAGAACCCAGGCAACGCCTCGCCATACCCAGGCGCTATGCGCCAACAGAGCTACGGCCCTGGCATGGTTGGCGCATGACGCGTTCAATGGATGCATTCCGTTGCCGGTTAATCAACTTTCGCCCGCTCCTTTCCTCATGTTTGGTCTTCGTGAACCGGCAAACATACTATACCGAAAGGTAGCCTGCAGTCTCTGGTTGAGATACCTGACAACAGAAGGCAGAACCCTGATGCCAGACGCCCTATCACGCCTCATGTTTCACGATAGGTTTTTCACCGACTCTATTTCACGCCTTGTATACACGACACGCTACATTATGATTCCGCCAGAGGCAATCCTTTCCTGAAATGGGGATTACGCAAACTCAAAGACGCGGTCGCCCACGGTCTCATACTTGCAACCAGAAAATTTCCAGTGCAATTTGCTTTGACAGCCTTGTGGGCTTTAATCTTGGTCTTTTACTTTTCCTGCATTCTGAAGGGACGGACAAACAACTTCACCGTCCCAACGAGCACGGCGTTTAGGCAAAGGGGAGAGGGGGCATATGGAATAGGCCGGCTGGTCCAGGAGCGCGGTTAATTGGGGACAGGGGAGGCACCTTTTACGTTTCTTACCACTCCTCAAAGACGATACGGCCTCCCAGTTCTCCACAGTATTCCTGCTTTTCACTGCATTTCTTATTCGCTTTCTTACACCCCTAGTCACACCTTTCTTCTGCTGCAGTCTTATTAGTTACACATGTTTTCGTATTATCATTTGCTCAATGAGGAGGAAAACGCTCTGAAAAAAAGGAGGTTGGAGCGGAACGAGAGGAGGAATAAGGGGTGAGACGTACAGGGTGTGGACGTGATATATCCCTTTTTTTGTTTCCCTATGATGGCCTCATTTCATCGTCCACGAACTCGATTGCAGCTACGAAAGCACGCTCCGTTCACGATGAGGGCACATGAGGATTGTAAAAGGGAGTTGGAAGCGATCGAGGGAACGAAGGCCACAAAAGTCAAAGGCGATCAGCGGTAGTATCTCGTTGTTTTTGGATTAGATGCCAGTTAGAGTCGCAATTCGACGCCTGGTTCACAGCGAGTCGACATTGCCTTTGTGTAATACCAGTGATGCGATGATGTTGGTTAATGTGCCTTACGTCGTCTATCATATTTATAACTTGACCAGTTTGCTCCGTGCTGTTGGCTTACTCACTCTCCATATCTAAGAGGTAGGCAAGGGTGTAAGCATATTCAATCTTTGAGTCTTTAGATACTAAGCCTTACTTGTCCTCTTCAATTGATTATAATTCATCTATAACCTAAACTATTACTATTATAACATAGTGACATCGGTAAACCTCTCAGGCTCACAAAGCTTACGCTGCCATGCAGCGATGCACATAGCGGACGTATAGGCAGAATTTAGGCCTAATATTAAGATCATCTCTGCGCGGTCTTAAGAGCAATTATAGTCCACTTGAGAGGCGAGCGAACTGTGAGAAGGAGGGTTGAGTAGAGGCGTTGTTTGCAGAACAAAGGCATTTTATATGTCTGACTAAGAACGCGGATCGCTTGCTTTGTGCCCTTCATGCCGCTCAAAATCATCTAGATACTGGAATAACTCTCGCCACTGTTCCAAGTCTCGTATGTCGTATCGCATATCTCGTTACTTCCAAACACCTCCCATTATCAGCCGATTACATCCCCCAAATACATGACTAAGCACATTAGTATACATTAATTGAGCAGAATGCTCCATCGATACCTATTCACCAAACAACGGTTCCGTGGAAATGTCTTTGCAGAGAACGACATCACATTTGATCTCCACCAAAGTTACCATTCTCAACTGTTGGGTACGCGCCAGTGGTCATCTCAGCCCAGCTCCAGTCCAGTGTCATAGGTAGAGAGAAGAGGTCTTGTGGGAGCAGGGGTTGCTGAAACGCTGACACCGGCATTTGAGGAGATGAATGCATGTTTCCGTCTCCATAATTCATTGAATCAAAGTCGCCGTTTTGATGAGGTTGAGGTACTGGAAATTCTTGAGGCCATCCGGCCGACATGGCTGAGGGAGAGAGGTCGTTCATTGGTGTGCTGATAGAGAATGATCCTCTTGAATCACCGTTTGGAGGCGGTGATAACTGAGCCTGCGACAGTCTTCTGTGAGTTGCGGAAGATGTCGAAGCAGAGGGCGTTGGGTCTGCGGCATGGGGATGTCGGGCTGCGGGCACGGTAGTGTTGGAGGATGATTTGTTTGTTGTATCCTGGTTCTTGCGCTTGCGTCGAGAAGACTGTTCTTTTTCAGCCTTGTCGATAACGGCCTTGGCTATACGTTCGAACTCGGCACAGATGCCGAGCATTCGGTGCACACCACCCTGTTCGGCCTCCTGTCCGAGCATAGAAAGGAAGGTGACCACGACGTTCATGAGTCGGGTATCGGACTTTGCACGAGGGTCAAGAGGATTCTGCAGGATATTTCCAAAAAGCGTCACTAGCGCAGAAACAGGGAAATAGAGAATCATCCTGGATATACATGTCAGTTCATTCCTCGCATAACCAAGGCTTGGGTGCTTACCAAACACAAGCAAAATCGCCCTGAGGCACATACTTCAGCAAAGAGACAGATGCCCGTGCTGCAGCCGTGCATAGCGCCGCTGAAGAAAAGACGCGTGGGTTGAGAGGTCGAGCGTTTAGACCCTGAATGGCATAATTGGCCAGTCGGCTGGTCCAGAATCCATGGTGAACCGACATGCGATGAATGGTGGTAAGGCAGTTGTAATAGGTAAGATGTAGCATGACAACGTGGAGGATTAGAGGAGTATGCGAAGCGTTGATGTCGTGTTCGGGTCGATAATCGATAGGAATACTATCCTTCCATTCCTCGAGCTTGTGGTCCAGCTCACCGATGGTGTTGAGTAATTCGCCATCTGATTGCTTCGTGGCTTGGACGGAGTACAATCTCTTGTAGACTTCGCTCTCAATGGTGGCAAACTCACACATGACCCGGAAGAGGTTCATCTTGCCTTTGCCATCAGCCAGTGGAATGTTACCGATGTTGTCCGCAGGGTCAGCATCTGGAAGTTCAACATTCATATCATCATCGTCCTGAGCAGGTGGACGACCAGCTCGGAGACAAAGATCTTTATCAAGCATGTAGGCGATCCAAAAGACTCTCTTGCGCTGCTCGATCTCAATAGGGTTGAGGTTGAAACCACTTCCTCGCTTATGAAGGCCAATGCTTTGCGCCAGACGCATCGCTGCTGCGACCAGTAGAAAGGTGGGTTGAGGATTGGGCGTTCCTTGCAAAAACAGAGCCATGCCTAGAAGGGCCTGAACACTCAGCAAGTCGGTATTCCGCATGGTCAGCTCGGGGAATACGCCAATGGCGTTCTTAAGGTAGCCCCAGGCCTTGTCATCCTCATCCTGTGGCACAAGGTTGCTCATAACCCGCAGACGGTGGGCAATGGCAAGCGCAATATTGAGGCTTGCCCACCATCCTGAGCCCTGGTACGGGTCTGACGAATATTGCAATTGCACCAGGTGCATGAAGGTTGGTTGATGGAACAGAGGGAAGATACAGTTGAAGTTGTCGAAAAAGTCTTGGAGCAGTGATAACGCCTCGGCCTTGGGGGGCAGATGCCGGAAGACAGGACGCTGGAATAGATCGCCAAAGACTTCAGGTTTCCAATTAGTCCACTTGTGGTCATCGACTGAGATTTCCGATATGGTCCGTTGAAAAGAGTCGTCTCCCGTCTTGGAGTTTACCCACGACACTCCCTTCGGCGAGAAGATAGAAAAGCCAGAGGACGAGCCTGCCACCAGTCAGTGAGGGGATTCCTAGACGTCAGGCCCATAGAAACTTACCAATATACCTTGTTTCTCCAAAGTTGTTTGTCACTAGAGAACACATCATCTCTGAGAGAGCCTCCACCTCCACCTGGTCTTCTGGGTTAGCCTCCTCCCCGTTCGTAATCGGTGCCGGGGCTGGTAAAGGCGTTGTTGATGGAGCTGGCGTTGTTGATTTGCGCTTGTCATCCTTGGCAATTGAGTTGGGGGAGGTTAGTGAGCTTTGAGGAGTCATGACAGTTCCATCCGCAGCAGAAGGAACAGAATGTGAAGGTGAGTTGGGCCCGGATACAACAGCCATTGACGCTTGCCTTGACTTTTGTTGTCGTTCCATCAGCTTTTTCTCCAAAGCGCCAAGATCACCATCTTCGTCATCGAGGAGGCCTACACACGTACTATCAGTTTCACGGGTCTTCTCTCAGCCAAAGTATGCCAAAAGAGCGCCTACCAGAAAGTCGTAGAAGATGCTCCATACGGTTCAGTCGATTCTCAAGCCCCTCGATATACTTCGCACTTTGAATTTGTAAGCAACCATCATGAGCAAGGCACACAAGAGCACACATACCCTTTGGGAGGAGCGCGCTTCTTCTCAACTTGGGTGAAGACACATTCAGTCTTGTAGTTGATGCAGTGAGTACAAGAGGGCATCTTGCCGTCGCACTTAATCTTCTTCTTCCGACACATGTCGCAAGCCTGTAGAAGTCCCGATCAGCATGCAAGATCCTAAAGCCGGCAGCTCCGGCATCCGTTCTCTGGCCTCATACCCTAGCGATTCTCCTTCTCTTTGGATCGTTGGCATCTTCAAGTATCATGGCCGAGTCATTAAACATCTGAGCAGCAATCTCAGGGGGCAATTGCGGTAGTCCGTCATAGCCACCGAAAACCTGAGGTGGTTGATTCATGATAGGCGGGGCCATGCCCGGGACCTGAAAGCCCATATGGTCCATCTTGTTTGAACAGAGATTGTGTCTGTTAATTAAAGGCTTCGATCAAAGTGGTCGGCAATTGAGGTTCGCAAAGCGGCGCGAGCGGCGTGCCCGTGGTTTAATTCAGCGACAAGGAACGGTCGCTTTGCGACGAAGCGAGCAGAAATGCGACAAGCGATTGTTGGTGTATAGTACGTAGGCAGTGGTTTGGAGTTTAAGTCTCGGGTCAACTGGATATCATGTGCGCGACACTGAAAGCGGGAGCGGGAGCTGGAGCTGGAGCTGAAGATTGTGGAGAGGTTGAAGAGTGTCTGTCTGTCTGTCTGTCTGTTTGGTTGGGGTTGATCGTAGATCGGACGGGAGCCCACGGGTCGCTTAAAGTTATGATAGACAAGGAGACAAAGTCCAAGAGAAACAGGCCGAGTGGATTCTTTTTGGAGGTGCCGGTGCGCTAACGAGCTCCTTGGAGAGGTCGAGTCCGCGGTCGAAAAAGCACAGAGTCGAGAGGCCGGCGACTAGCTTCAACTTAAGACCGACTCTATGACTAGCACTGTCAGATCTGCTGAGGCGGAGATGAGTGGGCTGCAGGTCGTGGGCGAGGTGGGGTGGCGGAGTTTGGTTGGGTTTGTCTCGGTGCGACCTCCTTGGCGGTTACAGGGTGTACTAGAGGCCAGAGCAGCCTAGACGCGAGAATGAAGTCAATAACGTGTCAGCTTAGCAATAGAAAAGGTCGCGATATTGGTGTTGGTGTTGGTGTTGATGTTGGTGTTGGTGTTCGAATTTCCAAGACTCGGTTGCCAGATCGTGGTGTTGATGAATTGTTCAGATGCAAATCCCAAGGCATGAACCGGCAAGTCTGGCATCCGTTAACTTGAGGAATCTGCTACCCGTCGGTACCTGGCTTACCTCACCTTGGACCGGTGAGACAGAGCAAGTCGCAGCGAAGACAGGGCAGGACCTCAAAGCGCGGATATTTGTTTCGAATCAGGGAAAGGCCAAAGAAGAAGTATCCCCTAAAGGCAAAGCAGCCCGGTAGTGGCTAGGGGACTAATAGCATCATGGAGGATTATGTGAATCTTTATATGAATTAGTATAAATTCTCTACATGCATCCGTACTTTTACAAAGATGTCTAAAAGGGGTGGTCATTAGTACTATGTAAATGCTGCTTGGCCATGACGGTGTCACTGACACCAGCCAATCACGTAGCGTGATATAAAAAAAAAATGTATAAAAGATTAAATAAAAAAATAAAATAAAGCACACAAATAAGAAGGGCTTGAACCTGTGATCGCCAAAGAAACCCCCTGGTCCCATAGCATCATATCAACAGCCGAGACCCTCAGCAATGGACCTCTACATCCTTACTTACTCTATGTCTGGGCCCTGTTCTGTTCTTGGCAGAAAGTAACCGACCCTTCCAATTACGGCGCTATGACACAGCCCATCTCTTCCGCAAACAGCATAGACGCAGTGCCCTCTGACGGATCGACTTCCAATGAACTGCAAGGCCAAGGCAGCGCTGGCGTCAGAATTGCTCCATCGGACTGCTGGCTGGGCTGAATGGATGTGTTTCACTACTTCTCGTCCGCGTTGGAGTGCTTAGCCTCGTCATCTCTTGTCGAGCTCCAGTTGATATCAGGTTTCAAAGAGCATTGCACTACAACATACATCAAGTTCAGAGCTAATTCTGACTATGACGTGTCTCAGACCTAAAACGCAGACAACCGTTGGAACCCGACTACTGTAGACTACTGCAGTATACTGTCTTCACCTAGCCCGTGAGCCCCATGCCATTGGTAATCGAATCAACCATTGATCCTCTAAACGCCCAGCGGTGGGTTCGTTTGGGGGCAGACTCAGAGATCCCCTAGATCCCCCTGGTCCCCTAGAT
>JAALXI010000327.1:0-81354 GCA_012977755.1 Fusarium nurragi | reverse complement strand
ACTCTTTTCTCTCTTCCTCCCCCCCACACACAACGAAAAAAGGGTCGCAAAGCTTCACCAAGAGGATATCGTCTTGTCTTGATAGACATATTTCTCCGCCCGGGCCCATTTGTCAATATTTCCTGTTGTGCGCCACTCTTTTGTCTTCTTTCCCTTTTGCTCTCTATTTCCACTCTCTTTTCGTCACTCTCTAGCCAAGTCGATCGATACACAAGTTGGGAGTCACCATTCTCCCTTCCCCTGTCGAAATTCCCGTCACGAGTCCATTCTTTATATACCGATTTCCTCCGATAAATACCGTAGCCATGTTCAAGCGCTCGTTTAGGTCGCAAGACCCTGGCCGCGTCGACAAGACTGCGAGACACAAGAGATCGGGCTCCCAACGGGATCACACGAAAATGTCGAAGCTGCAAAGATCGCTCAATGAGCAGGACACGATACCCCAGAAGTCCGCACCCGCGCCTTCACCCTCACCTATCGTCACCTTGACGGTTGGTCGAGATGGCCGGCTCTTTGCAGCACATGAGGAAGTACTCCGCCAGTCGCCTTTCTTTGAGGCCGCCTGCCGCGGAAGTTGCTTCGAGGCACAGAGCAAGAGGATTTCCCTTCCCGACGAAGAACCCGAGGTGTTCTCCGCCATCCTCGAATATCTCTACAAGGGTGACTACTACCCACGTCTGCTTCACAACAAGCAGCGCAACTCTTGGGAGCTTGAGGACCAAGGCCGTACACCTCAAACATCACCCAACCCCGAAACTGGAGGTGGCCGCGCAGGCGCTACGTCTGATGCCACCATCTACCTGTCGAGTCTCGATATGGCCATCCTCCGCGACACAGTTGTTTACTGCGCCGCGGATCGATACGGCCTCGAGGAGCTTAAGCGTCTGGCCCTGCGCAAGCAGGGACTGCAATCCGGCATCGACGTCGGGACCATTATACGGTCAGCTCAGTACGCCTACTCCCACACACCTGACTCAGACAGCCGTCTGCGCGCTCACTACCTCGCCCTGATTATCCGCTGCCGCAAGACCTTCAAGCGGAGCGGAACCATGCAGGCCGAGATGGAGGCGGGCGGCAGCAAGCTATTCTTCGACCTGTTTGTGGCCATGTGCAATCACCTCGACGATGTCATTGACGTGAGCAACGCTCGTACGCCAAAGACTGTCTAAGTGGTTCCAACCAAGCCAAACACATTAATACCTACTACTCAGGCCTCTAGATGCCTTGTGTGTTTGATCTTAGCCTGTGGACATGCACGAAACGGAATACCGCCAAAGCCGCGAAAAAGAAAGAAAATCACAGAAAAAAAGCGATGCATTTATGGGAACAGTTGGAATTAGGCGTTAGGTTGCTTTTCATGCTCCATCATCAGATTGACCGTCCCAAGGAGCTTTGTTTGACTACATGACTCCCCTTCTGCGAGGTTGGCCGACCGAATTTTGATGATACACGAGCTGAGAGGATCTAATCTGGCGCATACGAAGTCCTTCACATCCTCTGCTCCTTTACTGTGTGTTTACTTCTCGCTAGTTTCCTGTTTGTCTTGTCATTAACAACTCTGCTTTGATACCCGCTTACATACAAGCACTGGGACATTTTCCCCTACTCTACTCTGGCGTTTTGACATCCACCAAAAAAAAGACCGGGTTGTCTTTGGTTCAACACCAGAGTTCGGGGGACACTTGGGAAGAATCGGAATGCTTGATTGCTTTTCCACACCCGCGAGCAAGTGCTCCAAGATTGGAACACCAAAAAAGCTTGCATTTGCGCCATCTTTGAATTTTACCAGAAAAAAGGATCTCCTCTGGTTTTGTTGCTGTCTTTTTGCTTTCACGTTTTGGTAGGCGTTTTCTTTGTTGAACAATGCTTAGAACGCGAAACGGATACAAACATCTCCTACTCTGGATTTTGCACAACAGGGGGGACTCTACGAACGAAAGGGTTTAATAGCATCTTAACCTTCACGCACTGTGTGTGTGCCTGCCCTTTTCAGTAATGGGTCCCCCTTTGCTTTTGGTTCGCATTTTGAGACTGATACCTCGAACCTGTCCTTTCTTGCTTTCCTTTTTTTGTTTGCTGGAGGAGATGGAATTTGGAGATCCTTCTGCATGGTCTAGGGGAGCGGCGAGTCGCCGATAAGAATGAAGTTACGGTCTTGATGATTATTAACAACTTGGGATCGTTGAACGATCCTCCCTGGCGCTTTGCACCGTCGGGGTAGAGGTAATGAGAAATTCGGCCACCTCACTATACGTTCATTGCCTGTGATGTTTTGTCTGAATGCGATGTCAATGCTAGGGTAAAAGGATCCATTCGTGCTGCGTTTAAGCAGTTGGCTTCTCCCACTCTACTTCAAATTTGTCAAAGGTAGCCTCGAGATCCTCTTTGATGTCCTTGTTCGGCCGTGCCACTGCAGCAGAAACCTCCAGCTCCCAGCCCTCGCCGCCGTGATCACCATACGGCCAATTCGTCTGCCTCAAGGGTGTCTTCTCGCCGTTCTCATCGACCCTGTACGTCCAGAGACAAACACCCAGGGCATCCTGCACCTTCATCACCTTGACCGTGACGCTCTTGTCACCACTCTTGACACCAGCTTCATCCTCTGAACCCACACGCTCAACACTCCAATCGGCCCAGTTGTCACATGCCACGGTAGAGTAGCGCGGGTGCTCGTTGTAGAGCTCAATGCCCGTCTTGATCCATTTGCGAGGGGTGGAGGAGGTGGGCTGGGTGAAAGTCAGGAGAAGACAGGCTTGGTCGTATTGGTGGGTGTATGTTGTGCGGAAGGTGAGGGTTGCGGAGATGAAGTGCTTAAGAGGTGCAATGGAGTGAGAACGGGAGGGAGCTGTATGAGTTAGTAAGGGCTGGCCGTGAGGCTGGTCGTGATCGCTGGGGTGCGTGTGAGTGAGGGGTTGATTTACCAGTGAAGACGTCAGTGGATGGTGGCTGTTTCCAGATATCGCCGCCTGGCTGAGCCTTGACAGTGAAAGGAGTTTCCATTCCGAGATATTGTATGAGTCACTTAAAATGATTGTAGGAGTTAGAGGGGGTTATTCTATTAATCTTGATGAGGACAAGTCGTATCCTTTTATAGGTAACTCAAGACGATGCTGTTAAAAGAATCGCGGGGCAGACCTGACGTAATCATGGATGTCCCTTGCAGCGGAATCTCCGCCATGCTTGCCTTGAAGGTCAAGTTGCCAATTGATGATTGGCAAATCTTGGCTAGAATGTATTGAGCCGGATCTCTTTATTCGCGGTTAATTCTACAGCAGTTATGATCTGATGCATGTTGTGGATTTTAGAGGTAAATCTTCTGCAGCAGCTGGAGTGGGGAGAGTTCAGGTTGCTAGGATTGGAAATGTATCGCGCAGTACAGGCCCCAGGCTGTCTAGATGTATCATTCTAATAATATCTCTTTAGTTATATATACGATTTCATTGATCCAAGTTCAATGAATACGATAACAAAACGCTAAGCATGGTCCGGATTGCTCATCTGCCTACCCTAGATGGCAGCGCTTTGTGGCTGGCGGTTAAACCGCGGTTCTTGCTCGTCACCAACCGCTGTGACAATATTGTTGAAGAACTGCCACTCCAAAGCCCATTCCTTAGCAGTTTTCCGTCAGGAAAGTCGACATTTTGAATCATCGGGAGTACTTCAAATACCTCCTCAATCTAAAGAGCCCTCCAATTGTCGACACTGGCATTCAACCCTCATCCCAAAAACATCACGCGCTGGTGTTCGAACCATCACTGCCTTGCCCATCTGAGTCAGGCTTTTCGCAGGGGCTCTGCACAAGCGAGTGAAAACTCTTCCCCACTCGACCATAGACCTCCGTCTTCCACCAAAAACACCCCGCTTCTACCGCGACTTTCGATTTTCTTTCACCAGTATCTCTGCCTCCAGAACGCGTCCCTCTACTTTTTTTCTCTTATCGCGATAATCTTTTTGTTGCAGCCAAATCGCAGACTTATACTCGACAGCTCGGCACCGCGGCTTTCGAGTGCTTGTAGCCCCCCCCCCTGTGATTTGGCCGTCAAACGGCCTGGAGGAAACTTAGGAGAGGATTACTGCCAGACGACTTACAATCGAATTCACTTCACTTACATGATCCTACGGCAATCTTCACAATGTCGTCCTTTCTTACACCACCCAAGTCGGGCCCTTCTGGCCGCCCGACCGCTAAACCACGATTCGCAAAGCCCAACCCTGTCCGAGCCATGCGAGAACGAGAAGAACGTCGAGCTGCCAATGCTTCTGCCAACTTAAATAACCTCCGAGTCGCTGCTGTAAATCGAAATGCTTCGCTCGCCAAACCAAATCGTCCACAATGTCCAAACAAGGCCTGTCCAAAACCCAATGTCGTCGATGGCACATGTCAGACCTGTGGTCGTATCTCCGATGACAGTAACATTGTGGCAGAAGTCACCTTTGGAGAATCTTCCTCGGGTGCTGCTGTGGTACACGGTTCTTATATCGGTGCCGACCAGGCAGGTGTTCGCAGTATGGGACCTGCATTTCGAAGGGTCGGTGGATCAGAGGATCGGGAGAAGAGTATCAGGGAAGCCAAGGGCCTGATGCAGGGTTATGCGCAGCAGCTCAATGTCAGTGACAGTCTGGTCACTGCGGGAACTCAAGTCTTCAAACTGGCTTCTAGTGCCAATTTCATTCAGGGTCGCACACTGGCCAGTGTCGCAGCTGTCTGTTTATACGCTGCGTGTCGAGCAGAGCCACCCTGTAAGGTCATGCTTATCGACTTGGCGGATTTGGTTCAGCTGAACGTTTTCAAGCTGGGTCGCATCTTCAAGAAGCTCAACGAGGTGGTGCCAATCGGTAACGACGGGCTTATTCCGGTGTACCCCGAGGATCTTATCTGGCGGTTTGCGACAAAAATGGAGTTTCACCAGGACACAGCCAAGGTCGCTGAGGATGCTGTTCGTCTGGTCAAGCGAATGAGTCGAGATTGGATGGTCATGGGTCGTCGGCCTTCTGGTATCTGCGGGGCTTGTCTACTGATGGCGGCACGAATGCACAACTTCCGACGAACCGTACGCGAGGTGGTCTACATCGTCAAAGTTACTAACCACACAATTCAAAACCGTCTACAAGAGTTCAAGGTCACCGAGTCGAGTCGAATGTCAGTCGAGGATTTCTTGAAGCAGGACTTCTTGGAGAGTTCCCACGACCCACCTTCATTCTACAAGCAAACAGCCGAATACAAGAAACAGTTGGCTGTCAAAAACAAGAAGCGAAAGCGGCCCTCGGCAGATGGCGAGGAGGGGGAGGACGAAGAGGAGGATGATAACCTGGAGGATAGAATTGATCCGCGATTAATTGAAGGAGGTGCGGATCTATCGAAAGCCCCTGTAGTCGAGTATCGTCGCGATGATGATGGCTTTATTGTGCCACATTTGCCCTCCAAAATCGCCAAGAACCCATCCCTTGTCAGCAAATACAATGGGAATGCCGAGGATGAAGAGACTGAAGGGGATAACAACAACAATATCCAGACTCTGGAGACCTTGGTGCAAGAGTTTGGAGATGCGATGGATGAGGAGCCCGGCGAGGACGAAGCGCAAGAGATCAACGCACGGAAAGGTGATAAGCCACAACTACCCATTAACGAGGAGTGGGAGCAGGATGAGCAAGAACTTGAGGGTGTCATTGAGGAGATCTTCAATGACCCTCTAACATACGAACATGCTATGGCCTACACGACTGCGGAGCAACGAGCACAGATTCACACTGTCTGGGCCCTACAACAGCGTCCACAGAAAGAGGTTTCCATGTCGGCGGATGTCACAGAAGACGAGTTTGCCGACGATCCAGAGGTGAAAAATTGTCTACTATCGCCCGAGGAGGCTCAGATCAAGGAAATGATCTGGGTGAATCAAAACAAAGAGTGGCTACGAAAACATCAGGAGAAGGTGTTCCGAAAGAAGGTTGAAGCTGAGCGACCAAAACAAACACGGAAACGACGCAAGCGAGCCAGAATGGGTGAAGGCCAAACCAGCCCAGCCAGTTCGGCCGCCGAGGCTGCTGTCAACGTCGCCAAGGATCGCGCCTGGTCCAAGAGGATCAACTACGATGCCATTCGCAACATTTTCGACATGCCCAATATTGGAGGCCCAGGATCAGAATCGACAAGTCGTAAGACAAGCGCTGCTGGAAGCACACGGGGTGGCGAAGACACAGGCGATGCACCTGACGAGAGTGTTGTCGGAGATGAGACCGAAGCGCCCCAGGAGGAGGAAGAGTACGAGGAGGAAGAGTACGACGAGACACAGAACTACGGAGATGGGGATGGGGAGGAATTCGGTGGTGGCAATGATGAATTTGGCGGCGGGTATGATGAGGATGATCCAGAAATGGACGCCGAGTATGGACTCGAGGAGTACGCATGAATGGACTAGGTCAGCATGGAATGAATGCTTGGGATGGTGATTGATACCCATATTATAGAACAGGCTTCCTGCAATATTCACTTTTAAGAGTAGTGAAAGAATAACATTAAGATATGTTGAAGCAAAAGAGGAAGAAATGAAGTCAACCCCACGATCTATGGCTGTGTGAAGGTATTGCTCATTAATGGGGATGAAGGTGTTGCAAGCAGGCCGGCGTTTCACACTGGAGAATATTTGGCCTACCATTGTAAGTGGTTTTACAGTGTCTACCCCAGGAATCGGTCGTACTGTCTTGGTATTCATGGCGTGATGTGATATTTGGTGTTTGCGCGGTCGGAGTGGCTGGGTGCGTGGTGCGTGGTCGTGAAGTTGGCTTGCATCCACTATTCACCCTGGCTTCAGCCCGCCAAGGGATTGCGCCTGAATCAATTTTGCATCACCATGATACAGGACAAGATCAATATTTCAGTTATGTCTTGATTCCTGTGCTCTTCGCCAGGCTGCTGGGTGGGCAAGTTTCGGCTCATGGTTATCCGCCAACGCCATGGTCCCAGAACTACGTTGAACAATGTTCTCAACATGGAAGCTCAAAAGGACATAAGTAAAAGGACCCGCGAAGATATTCGAAGTTCCATCGACTGTAGACTACGTATCTCTGTCTGCGCTTCACTATTAGTAAGGCATTGTATGCCGTGTACGATATTGATCATCCTTCAATTGGCGTGTCAATTTCTAATCATTCTAGCCAATAAGAAAGGAAACATGGTTAAGTCGAGCTGTTGCTGGACGATGGAATCAAACTTCATAGCTCAGACCGGCTTGGATATACAGCTCTCCATGGAGCTATCGGCTTCGGCCATTACCAGATGGTAGAGTTTCTCCTTGGACGGAAGGCTGATGTGCATATCAAAATCGCCCACGGCGGAGCCATAGTGCTACACGCAGCTATCGAAAGGAGTCTGATCGCTGCCGGTGCCTCACATATGGCCGTAGAATACATCCATGTCGGACATTGATCTTACCAGTTGGAGCCCCTGTGGGACGAACTATCGTGGCGGAGGAAAGACAAAAAGAACTGACTCAATTAATGCACCGCCGAGGGCTAGGAAGCCAAATAGACTGGACATGATTAAGAAGACGTGGGTTTGGAAGCTGGATGACAGTGAGTACCCTATGGTATTTCTTTTTTCTGTTAATTCTCTAACTATAGAACAAGTAGCCAAGCTCATTACTGCATTTCTTAGCCGCGGACAACCAGAATAGCCCGGATTACTGTCTGATATCTTAGATGGAATACTGGCGCCTTGAAGTGCAAACAAAAAGAAGCTACCTACTACGAAGGTTTGTGGAGAAACCAAGAGGAGTTGAACCACTACCAGCCTGGCAAAAGAAGCAGATCAACGGGGCCAAGGACAGCAACAAGCAGAGCCAAGTACTCTTCATCCTTGCAATCATCACAGTAGTTTTCGTAGGCTTTATGTCTTCCTCCTTCCCCCAGACACTTATTTCTTTCACCTCAACCTTGATGGCGGTTCCAACTCGAGAGTTTCCTTATGATAGCGGAGACGTGGCCTGGGGATGACGACAAGCTTTTCTCGCTGGCTGTAAGCTCATCATGAAAGAGATCAATTATACTTAGCATGACGGACGGTTTGACAGCAATTGCTGGGGCCTTTACATTCCTACTCCTTGCAGCGTGGCTTATCTCAGAATGGAAGGATAGTAATGTCCAAGGCTGGCGAGCCTGGCTAGGATATACGCGTGGGCATAGACGACCTTCAAAGACATGATTGTACGATATTTGCAGTGGGCGTGCAAAGGCTTTGACAGTTTCTGACTTTCTTATCTTAATCTAAGATTTTAAATAATTTTGTAAACAGTTTTATCCTAAATGTTTGAAAGGAAGTCTTAAGTTATTATAAGTTCATTATACCTTTATGCATTTTTATATTATTACAGCGAAGTGAATAGTAGTACTTAATACCGGGACCTTGGTAAGCAACTGTGCCAACAGTGTTACGAAGAGCAGGTTCTCGAAAACACCATAGATACTATGAGATGAGCCCAGCCTCGATCGTTCACATACTGAATCTACATTATCCTGCAACGCTCAGCGATATTCTAAGGAATATTATTCTCTTCGTGAGCTAGCGGACTACTTAAAAGCTAGTCGAACAAACATCTGCTGCAACAAGTCCTCCTAACTGACCTACGTCAAGACAATTGCCTTGGCCGCCACGTCCAACTCCAAGGGATTCCCAGCCACCACCTTTGTGAAATACATGTTGTAGTGAACGTTGTGCTCAAGAATATACTCATCTGAACTGGTGTTTGCCGGCCGTGGAGGCGGGTACAGGAGAGCAGGTAGGAAACACACCTTGATCCTCCAACCATTAGGATCAGATCCTTTGCATCTGCTCATTCGTTTCTCGTCGAATGGATCCTGGGGTCGGAAGCAAAGGAACTTCAGCCGCGTGGTGGACGATGTAAACTTGTACTTGAGTTCCACGGCTGAGTACAGGAACTGTCTGAGGTCGGGACCTTGTTTGGGCATTTCCACCATGTTCATGGCATCGTCGTCTAGGATCTGCTGCGTTCCGTGGTGATCTTGGGGATCCCAGAAAGGATGTAACGCTCTCGAAAGAAGTTCGTGCAACTCCTCGACTTTGTTGTCGATGATGCCTGCCTTTTGATCCGCTATCAACCCAGGCAAGGCCACGAAGTCGGCTGTGTGCAGCGCGTTTGCTCCTTCTAACAAGGCTGTTCATTAATCCTGTCTTATTCAAGCAAGGGACAGAAGGCACCTACGACTGTTGAGAATGAATTTTCGATAAGGGTTCGAGGTAAGCCATGATGCCTCCAGAATATGAGGGAAGGTCGGCTCAAAGACGTGGTCGATCAATGCAGCGCTGATGAGACCCACGAGTAAGTCCTCTTTAAGAAAGACCTCCCTGCTGACGTCCTGAAGACAACCCTTCAGGTCCTTTCTGAAGGTCTGGTTTGCCCAAAACTGCGCCAGTTCGCAGAAGCTGGCCTCTGGATCGGGTGTTGCGTCGTCATTCCCAACGATATGTGAGCAAGTGCTTTGGACCTGTTCAAAAAGAGCCGCGTAAGCACGCGAGATCTTATCCTCCGGCATGCCTGGATTGTTCACATCAAAAGTCTTCCCCCGCGAAGACAGTTTCGTACTTGTTTCAAGGTATCCTTTAAGGGTGTTCATAGCCAAGGCATCGGGCGTGCGACCGGGAAGCTCCTTGAGCTGTCTTTTCAGATACGCAGTCTCATTCTGAGAGGCAAAGAGCTGGCTCTCAAGATCCGAGATCTTTCTTTTATTGGATGAGGGTGTGTTCAAGCTCTGCTGTTGCGTCATCTCTGTATGATCAGATTGCTCGCCAGTCTGGCTGCATGCAACGGTAGGTTGTTCGTTGCCCTGACCTTGGTCACCAGCCACCTCATTCTGTGACAATGACTATGTCAGTAGGGGAAGATAGGAAGTCGTCTAGCCTTGCCTATACTTACCGGATGTAGTTTACCTGAAGTAAGTTGAATATAAATTTCCTCGCCTTCTGGCTTTTCAGTGTCCTCATTTTCCTGTTCTTTAATCTCAGTGGCATGAGAAGACTCAGGGTAGAGACTGGGGATGCTGTCAAGGAGCCTTTTAACTTCTTCGAGTGTTGTATCCGGTAGTTTCAAAGCATCAAGCCCAATTTCCATGGCTTCGTGGAAGCCGGTTCCAGGGGACTT
Organism: Fusarium nurragi; assembly: GCA_012977755.1. Taxonomy (NCBI): domain Eukaryota; kingdom Fungi; phylum Ascomycota; class Sordariomycetes; order Hypocreales; family Nectriaceae; genus Fusarium; species Fusarium nurragi. Next base: position 71,203 of record JAALXI010000327.1, on the reverse strand, counting down.
CTGACGTTCCCAAACAGTTTTCAGCTTTCTCCAAATCTGCTTGTCCGTGAATACCGAGTTTGCAGCTTTGATGAATCTCGGAATCGCAACACTGTTAAAGTCCGCCTCGTTGTTAATGCTCCACTGCAGATATGCCAAAAGAAGCTCCTTCTCTCCTTCTGTCCAGATGCGCCGGGCGCTCAGAGCCCTAGCCTTGACGCTCTCTTCAGCTTTAGGCGGCTTCGTGTGAGCCGTCTTCTGGCGCGACGGCCCCGTCATGGCTTCGGTCTGTCGATGTCTACCACAGGGCTTCGGAAAGGTTGTTGAGTCCAAGCGGTCAGTAGGTTGCTCTGGCGACTTGCGTGTTTTTATCTTTTCTGGTGCGGGTGGACATGTTTGCCTGGGCGCATCTGCAGGGGCTGCGTCGTGCAGGGGCTGCGTCGTGCAGGATGAGGCTGTGGTGTATAGCCTATGATAGGTCCAGCGAGACTGATCAACCAACATCAATCACAGTATCCTTGCTTCCCGTTGCTATTGACGACGAGAAAAGAGACAACTGTTGGTTCTTCACTCGAAGCCTGAGGTGTCTATATGATATCCCCGTCTCTGCGTCTCCCACTTTCACGATTGCCACTACTTTCTCCAGTAGGCCCAAACACCCTCCCCTCTGAATCCGACCATGAGTACCTCAGATGGCAACTCGAGCAGAGTGTATGTTGCAGTGGACTTTGGTGAGACCAACTCGGCCGTTTCGTACGCATTTGTACCCAAAGGCACGCCTTCAGAAACCATCAGCCCGGATCGCATCCGAACAATCCGGAACTATCCCTGTGGAATGGTCGCTTCCAAGAGAGACCCAATGCGACTTGAAGTCCCTACTCAATTGCTGTATCCTCAAGGTTGGGTATTTCGATCACTTGATGAACTACGAGCGGCTCCGTCAGGTCAGGGAAACGATGTAGATGGAGCACAGCTTCTGTGGGGATATCAAGTCGTGGAAGAAACTATGCAAGTCACAGAGCACTCAGATGATGGCAATACTCTATTGTACGGGTTCAAAATCTTCATGGACAAGTCGATTGATGACAAAACACCACAGCATCACATTGCCGAAACCCTCAGGTGGCTCGGTCAAAACAATCCTACAGGGAAGAAGATTGAAGCCCATGAGATGCTGCTTCTCGTCACTATAGACTTTTTAACCAGGCTTCTCAAGCATACCAAGAACCAGATCATGCAAGAGAGATTCGCCATCACCTCCTCGGAAATAGTCATATGCGTCCCTGTCATCTGGAGCCAGAGGGCGCTCCGAAATATGCAGACCTGCATGTCTATCGCGGCGAAACTAGCTGGGTTTCCGGGTATGAAACATGAGGACGACTGTATCGGCAACGTCTTCATCCTTTCTGAGCCTGAGGCCGCTGCAACATGGCTGCTAGCCCAAGGCTCGGGCATCAGGGCAAGTTTACCGATCTACACTTGTCGAAGTATACAAACTGACCAATTGTAGAAAGATGGAATCTTCACGATCTTGGATATAGGTATAGGTGGAACAAGCGCTCTCAGCTTTCAATGCTAACAGAAGTAAGGTGGTGGCACTTGTGACGCAACGACATATACCGTCACTCGCGAAACACCAACAAGGCTGAGAAAGCAACCGATTCAACATACCGGTAAGTGCTCTTCCGCGTAAACCTGATGCCTTTCTCATACATGTGTCAAGGTGGCTACTGCGGCTCCCAGGCCCTCAACCAGGAAGTTTACAAGCTAGTGTACAGCTTGCTTGAGGGGCACACGTACCTCGAAAAAGACGGCGTTACTATTGCCGGGATCACTCGTAAGTTGGTCGACCACGACTTTGATAAGATGAAAAAGCCTGGTTGGTCGGCTTATGGTGAGAACTACGACTGGCGTCCCGAGGTCTTGGGGATCATGTTCGACCCAGGCGACCCCAGTGTTGGCAAAGACAACAACAAGAAGCCTGCAAAGAATAAGCTCACAGTTCGTGCGTAAGTAATATGAGTTGCTTGACTACATGCATTCTCTACATGATCTGGTCTGACGCTTCCAAAGTGAGCTGATTAACGAGATCTTTCGGAAAGTCTGCGGATTAGTCGCCAATAAAATGGAGGATCAAGTAGTAAAAGGCTTGAGAGCGGGTGTCAAGAGTGAGGTTAGTGTCATGATGCTACCTTTCCAACTATCTACTATCTGACTTGAACGAACAGAAGGTGGTTCTAATGGGCGGATTTGCCGAATCACGCTTTCTGTGCCGGTATCTAGAGGCTACCTTGGCCCAAATAAACGCGGAGCATAACCTGACGGCAGAGATATACCGCCCAGATGACGACGGGTTCGTTCTTTGGATGCAGTTCCCATGCGTGTTGATCTAACTGAAGACACAGGATGACGGTGATCGACGCCGTTGCCGCCGGAGGCGTGCTTCGTGCTCTGAACAAAGAGAACGGGCCCATAAGGAAATCGAGGTCTAGTTATGGTGTTGGGCGCTACGAGATCTACGATCCTGATCTACATATGGGCCAGATGACTGTTCCGGGAAATCACAACGGAAAGAGATACGTCAAAGCCATCCGTTGGGTTTCCAAGCGGGTATGTTTTGCCTTGCCGAGGGTAGTCTCGTTATTTACAAACACGCTACAGGAAGAAATTATGCCGGCAGTTTTTGAAAGGGTCGAGGATCGGATTCATACGTTCTCTTACCGTAACAAAAGCAGCAGGACGTTGAACCAGGGGCCTTTCATGTGCTCGGATGAAGTGTATGTGTCGGAAACGGCCCATCTTGACCATCGCAGCGTGATGGACGAGCACAATCAAGGTATGTATAATCAACAGACTGGTCTGACGCGATATCGCTCCTAACCTTCCCCGACACAGATTCCGAGCTACTTGGCATTATAGAAACGGACATAACAGAATTGTTTAAGCCAGAGCTTGGGATATTGAACCCATTCAAGAAACGACAAGCACCTAACAATGGGAGGAAAAGGGGTTGTGTGTACTGGGAATTCGAGTATCAGTTGGTCTTTGCTATCGACGGCCTGAACATGAGGTGTAAGTGGGACTTTCCTATATCATTTCCGTCATGAATGTGGATCTCAGGCACTAACTGACGAGAGCAGGTTTCCAGCAGTATAACGGTAAGACAATTGGCGAGCTGAAGGTCAGTTGTGCGCCAAGCTTACCATCGGGGGCGAGTTGAATACCCAAGATGATGTGGCATGGTTCAATAATATGGGGATTAACCTGGCATCATCTGGCATGTGACGAAAGATTCAACCAATCTCTGTATTTTACTGAGTAATGTTGGGCGTTACTGAGACCTTTCGACACTGTAGCTCTAAAGTTCGTGTTTTCTTTTGTATGTGCTGCAGGTGGAATCGACCAAAATCAGGGTTCATAGATGGTAGCTTGGGAGGATCAGCAACAAAAATCATTTTACTGTTCTTGACTGGGCAAACTTTCCACGGCGAAACGGGCCAAGGGGAAGCGCAATGAAAAGTCTGTTTCTGCTAGAACAATGCAATATGGCAGAAGCCACAGGACAAGTTTCTTCTCTCACCTTTCACGCAACCAATTGAAGTTACGACTCCACTAATAAAACTCAACCTTGTGCAAATGACAGATATATCGAGAAGGATGGGAAAGCACAAATAGGATGGAGCTACTGGACTCATGCCGCTGCATTGATGGAAATAATCTGTGTAAGCTGAGGGGACAATGGACGAACCAGCCGAGAGAATTGTTTCCTGCAGCCCATCAAATCTCGGTACTGGTCTGATTCACTGCGAACCAGCCTCAGCACCAATTCGTGAATCAGACCCATCTGAACGACGGTGATGGTGATGTTCTCGATACCTCAGGCCATGGAAAGGAATGGAAATCCTCGTCAGAACCTTGATCTACCTTAGGCTTTTCACGAGCATGATAACTACCAGAAATCACATATCCAGCATGTAACATAGTTCCGGCAACATATCTGAAGGTTTATACAACGAATCCTGAACTAGAAGTTTATTACATAGAATCGAAGAGAATATTATTCTTGATCACCCCTCTCAGCCCTACAGATCAACCGAACCTTGATTGTTCGTGGTATATAAGGCCGGTCCGGTGTCCCCTCTGACAGTAAAGGATTTCTCCAACGTTCATCATCGCATCGCACCACTGTCCTCATCAGCCTTGACACTGTTCTCCAGCCTTGACCTTCAGTCTGCAACGCACCAGTGTGTTCCAGTGTTCTAGCTTACGCGTCACAGCCGAAGATCACTTCAGTATCTTGCTTTACCTTCTTCTCACTCATCTTTCCCCCTCTTCTTTAACCTCTCCATCACCTTACTCTACCATCCTCACACACATTATTCCTCTTTAAACGTACGACCTCCTACATCAACCTCTCTGTTTATCAAGCTTTTGCACACTTGGCCTCTGAATTTAGCAACTTGCTCTATCGTCATATCAACCCTCATCATCTTCTTTCATTACCGTCTCTGTCTTGGATCCGCCATCGACAATCCATCAAGATGACCATGCTACGCGTCCAAAGCGGCCCTCCATTCGAAACTCCCGGGCCATGGGTCCGTCTCTTCTTTAGAGGGGAGGGGCCTTTCCACATTCCAAGAATGTTGGTAGCTGTACAAACACGTGTTGCCGAATTCTTCAGGGACTCCGATGAAGCCGACATACTCGACCGCCTCGATGACCAGACTGTTGAAATCCTGGTTACATACCTCAGGTCTGGCGTCATGGAAAACCCTTACTCAAAATCACCAGAAGACCTCACGAGAGGCTACAGAGCTGCCCTTAACGCTTTGACTCTCGCCCAGGTCCTGGAGTTGACTGAACTCGAGGAGCAAGCCGAAGAATATCTCATCAAAGGAACCGAGAATCTTGACAACTTTTCCCTCATCGAAGCCACAATGAATTCAGGGTTTGCCATGACTTTTTGTGACACCATTGTCACTCGCATCAACTTCCACACCCTCGAGCTTCTCAAGAACGCTCCTCCTAATCGGTACGAAGACCAATTGGCCACCTACGGAGTCCCCGAGACGTTGGGCAGAGCTTATGCAATGGCAGTCCTGTCAACCATGGCTACTGGAGAACGCAAAGCAAATACTATAGCGCGAATCTGGGAAGGTCTGGACGACATTCTTCCCGACGAAATCAAGCAGATACTTGCCGAGAGGTATTTTATGCAGGATGAAGAGCAAGATGAGGACTACGAAGACGACGAAGGTTTTCAGTACAACGACTACCGATTAATCATCTTCCACGATGCCAATCTTATCGCTTACGAGAGAAGTCAACCTGCTAAGCTGCAGCGTGGTAAACTCGCACGGGCAAAGTACATTATCAACAAGCGGATCGGCGTGCGAGCCAAAGAGAAAGCCGAGGCGAAGAAGCAAGCATTTTCTTTTCCTCCCAATTTCAACAACAACTTCTGTCCCCCTCGCATCATGTTCACATGATCTTGGGCACCAACCTCCCCACAGTTCTGACTCTCGATTTCGGTCCCTGAGCAGAAGCCTACGGGCATTTCTGGTGGAGCTCTCTTGTCACACTCAGTGAGCCTTGGAAGCCTTTTCTACAAACCCTCGGATACTGAGGCATGGAAGGCAAAGCTTTAACCAGTGCATCTCTCAAATAATCACTGTTAGCTACCTCAAAACAAATAATTATACGGGATCCCTCTGCTAGACGGATTGATCCCGAGTTCTGCAAGACTTCTTGTATTTGAACTGAACATTCTGGTGCATAGAATACACATTGGGCTTTTGGTGTCTGGCCTCTGGATGGAAGATAACCGATTTTACAATCATCATGGCAAGCGATTGTTTTATACAGATTGGCGTGTTACAGGTTGGCGAGTCCGCGATGGTTTTATCGTTTTACTGGATGGCGAGCGGGATTGTTTTGTATTATTAGCCGCATGTCGAGAATGCAATCAAACCAGAAGTTTGGACATGCAACTATTTGGGTGTCGAGTGCTTAATCTGATCCGCAATGTGATGTACAAGTGACCGATCATGCAAGTGAATAGCCGCCACGAGCCGCCATGTCTGCCTTGCTGCATGCCTCCCTGTTTGTCTCGTCCTCAAGATACTGCCAATCAAAAATAGTCTGCCGAGAGCCCCCGTTAGCCGCGAAGCATAGGGTCGCCACATTCGAAGAGACTTGACGTTTTTAGAACAAAACGAAGAAATGTTCTATTACTCTCGCAGGACTTTTTCATATATTTACACAGTGACTTTTGAATAGAACCCTCTAGCTTCGCAGCTGTGGGCGACTCGGATTGCCCTAGTAGTCCTCGAGGCCCGTCCCCCAATAGCCTGTCTCATCACTACCTGCAGGAGGCCTATCGGCCACCGGCAGCGGCCTCCCCAACCAACAAGGCAGATATTGCACACAGCGTCATCAGCGACGAGGTGTCCCTTCTCTAAGACTTCCCCGCTTCCTCTTCCTCCCATCAAGAGCATCTTCCATCTTCGACTCGTTACCACCAGACACCCATATCGGCATGATGGATGAAGAGAACGATACTCGACCAACGAACTCGTCAGTTCCCTGTATTTTCTTTCTATATCCCAACTGACAATTTGGGCAGGCCGTATGCGAGCGACGTCTGTGCCATCTACTTTCAAGGCAACAGTGGCCCCTTGTATATCCCTCGAGACCTCCTACTTCAGACCACAAAGCTTGCCTCAGGAGCGGCAGTAAACAAGTTTACTTCGACTCCTGACGATATCCACTTGGACGAAATCACACCTGATGCAGGTCACGTTATCATTCACTATCTGATTACCAAGACCTACCAGTGCCTCAGACCCCTGGGGGATGTGCCCGAGAAGAAGAACGCGTCGGAGCTTGCCACCGCCCTTCGTGTCTATATCGCCGCCAAAACCCTTTCCTTGGACCTCCTTCGCCAACTCGCAAGAGAGGAGCTGGTCCAAGTCGGTGATAGGATGGAGCTTCCCACTCTCATTAAGGTCATGGAAGACTCTATATCTTCATTCGACGTTCAGCCTGGCATTACAGCATATATCGAATCCCGACTTCTTTCTTTTTCCGAGGAGGGCACCCAAGATAATGCTGACCGGGTACTGGCAGAGATTGGAATCCCAGATACTTTGAGCAAGGTCCTTTTGAGAAGCATCGTCCTCATGAAGGCTTCTGAACGCTCTCTGGCACCAGAATCGACTATTCAGCATGTGGCGGTTGGTCGTTCGGATATTTCGCTACGCCCAAGTGTAGATGCTATGAGTCTAGCTGAAACGCAAGCCGTAGAGAGAAATGTTAAGGAAGCACTGCGTATAGCTGAAGAGGCTACAGTAGCTAAAGAGGCGGCTGAGATGAGGGACCTCAGGTGCAGAAGAGCGATACGAGGAAAGCTTACTTCAAAACAGAAACAGAGACTCAACACTCTCCTGGAGAATGCTGCAAAAAGAGCCAAAGCCAAAGCAACTCGTGAGGCTATAGAAGTCGAGGCAAAGCTGGCTAAGAATTCCACTGGAAGTATTGAGTCTGGTGCCTCATTTGGAACCAACGAAGCACAAGTTCCTTCCCAATCCGATGCTAAGAAGGATATTCCGGGTGCATCTGCTACCATGAAAAGTAAGCAATATTCCATCGAGACGCACATCCCAAAACCACTCTGCACTTCTCGTTGTGTTTTGTACGCTGACCTTCGATGCTTGCATCAGGCAACACGCAGGATTACTCAAACTCAGCTCAAGGCTTTGATGACAATGCCTTTGATCAGTCCTTTGGCCAATTCGAGGATGAAACCGATCAATCTTCCAACGTGGCCTATCCACTCACCCCCGGCGTTAGTGAATACTCATCAAGCTAGGAAGTTGACCGTGGTCGCGCCCGCGATGCTCTCTCTGCAAAAGGCTTTTGGCTATAGCCTTTCGCACATGGGTTGGTCTTAAGACGGAGGGGGTTGCTAAGTGGCAGTGAAATCCGTAAACGTCACAGGATATGTGCCAGTGTATTATCTGATGGGAATAAGTTTAAGACTAGCTGGAGGATAAGACCTAGATATTTACGCGACATTTGGTTGAGAAGCAAACTGTTCTTGAAATTCTGAACACGACGTGAAAGAATAAGGGTGACAGTCCTCCCTTGCTTGCGTTCCTTCGCCAATTGAAGATAGGAGACTGGACAGACAACGAGAGACAATGATGTCAGTGGAAGCTTCGAGAAGCAGCGTCAACACCAAAGGCTGAGTCTAAGAGGGAGATAAAAAAGCCATCTTCAGATCACGACAAAAGAGTGAGTTCACTGTTATAACAACATCAGATCACAGCGAAACTCAACCGAAAAAACTGTACTTTTAAGTCTGGCTAGAGTTCTCTCAAAAAAAAACTACACGATCGTTTGCTATGCCTCAAGATAGCACCTCCTCTGTCGTATTGACCGCACTACAGTTCTAGGCTGGGCTTGGGCGACTTCTAAGCAGTAAGCTTGCAGCAATCCGAAGCTCTGTTGATAGTACAGTTTATCTAGCACCCACCTAGTATCTAGGGAGATCTAGGTGAGAGTAAGCGAGCCACAATACCAATCAAAATTTTGAAGTAGGGATAAAAGAGGTCGCTCAACATTTGCTTCTCATTTGGTTGAGCCGCAGACAGCGACATCAGCGTTGTGAAGCACAGTGAACAGCCAATAAGTATTCCTTGTAAGAAAGGACTTCACAAATTCTTGTGTTGGGATCCGCTTCGAACAACACATCACAAAAGGTCTGCATTGCTTCGCTGTAGATGTCATGGCTAGGGCAGTGGGTCGACCAAAACACATCCTGGGTAGTACGTTACGCAGAAGCGCAGCATCTTTCCCAATCATGGCCAATTATACGATGCTCTGGTAAATAGACGGAATGCAGGCTGCCAGCAACTGCAAGTTTGGGGCTGCAGTTCGGCGCGATGACCTGTCAAGTCGGTGGCATATGTAGGAGGCCCGGCCTTGGTGCGTCATGGAAGATGTGTCAAGGCTGGGCTGACATTGTTTCCAAGCTTCGCGCGTAGAGTAAGAGTAGTATTAAGGATATAAATACACGGGTACTCTAAGATCCTTGTTTTATTATATTCTTCATGCTTCTGTATTTTCAAGTTTTCAAGTCAGGATATCTTTCTCTTTGTTAGCCACTTGCTGTGCCTACATTTAATCAACCCACACACCAAAGGACTCTCGATTCTTTCGAACCCATTAATACACGCACCATAACAGTGTGGAAAGCAAGCTGGACGCCATGGCTCCAGAAGATGCTAGCATGACCTTGGACAGCTCGTCAGTGCCTCCCTCTCTGTCCTTGCCATTTTCTAACGAGCTGTAGACCGTATTCCGGCGGGACTTGCGAAGTGAACTTCCAAGGAGGAAGCATTGGGCGCGTACACATCGACGTTCTTCATACAGGCTTGCGATCCAGCATACGTTATAGCCAAGCTAATAAGTGGCATCCGGACTCCAGTTTTGATATGAAAGACATCGAGCCGGGCACTGGACACGTGATTATCCACTTCATGTACTCCGAGAGGTACCAGTGTCTCAAGCCCCAGGGTTGTTCTGAAGTTGAAGCAGCTATCTATGAGCTGAAGCTCGCATTCAAAGTCCATACGGCCTCTCTGTCCCTGGAAATGCCATTTCTCCAAGCTCTGGCAGAGCAGGAAGTATTGAACCTCAGCGATCAGCTGACCTTCCCCTTGGTCCTTGATGCCATCGAGCATTCGAAGATCAGTTTCAGCAAGTTCCCAAGATTCGCAGAATACGTCCAATCCCATCTGATCTCATTGAAAACGGATTCCTTGTATTGGATGGTGACTGAGATCCTGTCGTGACTTGAAACTCCGGATACCTTCAGCATGGTACTTCTCAAGACACTCGTTGTACTCAGCGGGGTCGTGCCGACACAAGAACCTGAGGTGCCTAAGGAACAATGTGAGACTGGATCGCCTGATTTTCAATCCTTGTCCAAACAAGAGTCTGAATTCGACATAACAAATGTAGTCAATGAGATCGAAACCCTTCGAAAGAAAAGGGAAAGAAGGGGAGGCTACCTTTTGAAAGTGGACCGAAAGCGCCTCCGCCTTCTCGAAAGTGTAGCGAGAGACACCGAAGAGCTGGCGTAAGTATTCATTACCTTCCTGATCGTAAGAAGAGACATAGTTACTGAAAGATTATATATGAAGTCGTTTGGAAGAATTAGTCCTAGACGCTGAGGCAACGGCTCAAGTAGCCGAGAAAGACCAAGAACGAAATGGAACTCCGGGTGAAGCTCAAGAAGCTGAAAATTGATTGACCGTGAGTTTCGTTTGGTAAGCAGTTGTGAATCTCCGTTGAGAGCAGACATGCAGCATATTTTGGGGGCCTAATTAGTAGGCGGAATTACGGGTTGGCCTTCAAACTCAGATAGTCAAGTGACGCCGAGTGGAAGCGAGTACTCTCATTGGATTCTGATCACATCTGGTCGACTGCTTTTACTCTGGAGCTTGGGGGCATTGCTTCCTATAGCGGGCGCAAACTTTTAGGTTTTGACAAAGCTAGTCTAAGTCTAATATCTTATCTTCATGCTTTGATACCCTCGTAGCAGCCTCTTTAAGCCTTTTCTACTCCATGGCTGAAAAGCTTGTTTTTGTGGTCGTGACCAAGCCCTAATCAGAAAAGTATATTTATCTCTTAGTTGTCCTCAAAGTAATCCCCCGCGACTTGAAAAACTGCTCCTTCTTTCGTAGTCACCCGAAATACCACACGCACTCATCGCTCCTATTTCACATTGATTCTGGAAACCATGTCTCCACCAGCAACCTCGTAAGTGCCCAGATTACACAGGAAACTTATACAAGAAGCTAAATAATGTCTCAAGACAATATACCGGTAACGTCTGTAGTATCTGGTTCCAAGATAAAGGACCACTACGCGTCCCAAGGAGCATCGTCAACAAATGCCCCAAACTTGTTGCTCGACTGTTCAAAACACGCTTCCGAGGGTCTGTCGAGGAAGCTAATCTTGGGGACATCTCTTTTGCAACGGGGCACATCGTCATCCATTTCCTTTTCACTGAAAGATACCAGGGTCTCAAGCCGAATGAAACTACCAAAGATGCTCAAAACCGATCTGAGCTTGCAACTGCCTTCCACGTGTATATTGCCGCCGAAACTTTGGACCTGCCGGATCTTCAAGTATTGGCCGAGTCCGAGATGAAGCGTCTCGAATGCAAGATGAATTTGGTCTCAGTGGCTCAGATCCTGGAAAACTCGAATCTCTCTCTTGAGAAATATCCAGTCCTGGAAACGCATCTGACCACCCAAATCGACCTTGCCCTGACACATTCTTCCAAGCAATGTATCGACTCTATGATTTCTCAGCTTGGAGTACCCAAAACTGTCAGCATGGTCTTTCTTGAGCACCTTCTTGAGTCGCACAAGCCAATACTTGACACCGACCGGTGCAACAACAAAGACGCATCTGCTGGATGGCCAGATGACCAATTTGAAATCGCATTGCAAGCCTTGATGCAGAGCTCTACTATCACGGCCAAGGAGGCGTCAGAATACGAGACTGAGATGGTAGCTTCGAAGAAACGACCCCAGACACTGAGAATGGATACCCAAACCATTAATGAGAGGATCCTTGAAGAGCAACATATTCCGTCACTACTGAAGTGCCAGAAGGAGCAACGGGGTCTTTGGTCACCAACTCAGCGATATCAGTCATCCGCTCTCCCAAGGCGGGCGGAATCCGTATCGAGTTACCAGACACAATCGCAGACTGCAAAGTCAGTATCGAGCCAAGTAACAGATGAGACTACTGGTAAGTATATGCCGATGTTTCTTCTCAAATCCTCAGGTTTACTGCGATAATTCTAATAGCGTTTTAGATGATGGGATTATGACACCTAGTACTGGCTCTTCACGAAAAGCGGACGAAGAGACAACACTATCAGAACAACCAGCCACAACTAGGTATGAAATGCTAAAAGGCTTGTATGAGGGACTTTGGGGAATAAATCCATCCGTCAACAACAGCGCCACTACTTCAGACTCAGTGGCCCGTGTTGCCACCGAGTCTAGCAGCCTGTTGGTCAAGGACGAAATCATTCAACCACGCCAGGGACTATCAGAGAGGATCGCCAGGTTGAGGCTGGAGATGGACAACAAGCGCCTGAGAAGCCGCTTGCAACGACAAGAACGGCTGCGTCTCAACTACCTATATCTCTTGATACTTGTTGTTTTCTGTAGTGCGATTTCGACGCTTCTCATTTTTTTAATGTAATGAGACTCATTCTATCGTTAGCCCAACTGTAATATATATTATTATAGAGAAGCACCTTTATGAGCCCGTTACTTCAATTACGTTTGATCATGCTGGACCTGTGACTAATAAACTCATGCAATCAGCTAGCGCCGGTACGCTATGATGACTTTGAGCAAGATATTCAAGCTTGATATATCCTCAGCAATTGAAGAACATGGTGCTCATGGCTCGCATCGGCAAAAAGGCAAGATCCACAGCAGATGAGACAATACCGCGGCACTTACCGAGGCACGGAAATTCTCAATGGACCGCTAATCCGATCGTGGATCAGCCAACCAGCCTTTTCCCCCAGAGTGACGAGGGAGAAAAGAACTTATAACGTCATAATCCCTACTTCCACATCTTCACAGCACCTCGCTCAATTGCGCACTTGCACCGATCAAGATGCCTTCTAATAATGCCGCGTGGCTTGTAGCCGCAAAGACGTCACCACTCGAGGTCAAGGAAGCGCCCCTCGCACAGCCAGGCGAGGGCCATATTCTCGTCAAGAACTCAGCGGTGGCTATGAACCCCGTTGACGTTGCCAACCAAAATGCCGGCATCTTCATTCAGGAATCGCAATACCCCGTCATTCTCGGAGAAGACGTTGCTGGTACTGTAGAGGCGGTTGGTCCTGATGTCTCCCTCTTCAAGCCCGGTGACAGAGTTCTCGGATATGCGACATCTCTCGGGAGCAAGGACAACGCCAACAGCGCATTCCAGGAGTACACAGTCATTCGCGCAGAGTGCGCTTCTAAGATCCCCGACGATCTGTCTTTTGAGCAAGCAGCAGTCCTGCCTCTCTCTATCGCCACGGCTTCATGGGCTCTGTTTGGTGACGCGACGCTCAAGATGAAGTATCCAAGCCTCACCCCCCAATCCACCGAGGAGACAGTCCTCATCTGGGGAGGTGCATCTAGCGTTGGAGGAACAGCCATCCAGCTGGCCAAGGCAGCTGGCTACGAAGTTATCACCACCGCCTCCACCAAGAACCACGAATACGTCAAGGGCCTGGGAGCCGACCACGTGTTCGAGTACAAGTCTCCTCAGGTCACCAAGGACATCGCGTCCCTCCTTACTGGAAAGAAACTCGCCGGCGCGCTCGAGGCCAGTGGTTCAGACGAGGCCATGACCGGCGCCAGTCAATCGATTGCCCATGCTGAAGGTCTTCGCAAGGTGATTTGCGTGCGAGGCCCATCGTCTCCGCCACCAGAAGTCGAGACCCAGACTATCCTGTCACTCAGCGTTATCAACACGCCGGTCGCTAAGGCTGTTTTTGCCGATTACATACCCGCTGCTTTGGAACAGGGCAGATTCAAGGCTGTTCCGGAAGCGCAAGTGGTTGGAAAGGGTCTGGAGTCGATCCAGTTGGGTCTCAACACGCTGGCCAAGGGCGTGTCGGCTAAGAAGATTGTGGTTTCGCTCTAAGGAGGGATGCAATACAAAGATATACTATAATCTGACAAAGATAGAAATATGACACTATCATGAGAAATAGGAATAGAAATATTTTTGTCAGCAGACTATGCGCCAATGTGACCACTCATCTTAACCTCGGGTGCCTTTCCCCTCTTCTCCACCAAAAGTCGCGCCATCGTCTGGACTCCAGCATTTTCGACATCAGTTGTGTGACTACATATCCTCACCATGGTTAACTCAGCAAAGCAGCAGACCATCGCCCTCATCGGTTTGGGCACAATTGGCCTCTCCTTTGCCGCATTACATCTACACTATTCAAACGCTAACCTCCGACTATACGATGTGCGCAGTGACTTGAAGGAACACATCGAAAGCCTCCTCCCGGTTTATCTTGAGTCAGCAAAGAAGGAGGGCAGCCAAGATATTGTTTCCGTTCAGGAGTTGATCTCAAACGGTCGCCTTTTGATATGCTCTTCCATCGAAGAAGCCTGCTCGGATGCAACCATTGTGCAAGAGCAGGGACCTGATAGCGTTGAATTCAAAAAGTCGAATTGGGCCCAGGTAGTGGCACACGCACCGTCTTCAGCGCACCTATGGAGCTCGACGTCTGGTATACTAGCATCCAAGCAAGTTGAGGACCTCGAGGACAAGTCTAGGGTTCTGGTAGTCCATCCTTTCAATCCTGTAAGCACAACTATCTCCCCTTCTTCCATTCTCACTGACGAGATTTCAAGCCTCACATCATGCCACTGATAGAAGTGGTTTCATCGCCTCACACTGCACCCGAAAGAACACAGTTCGCGATTGATTACTTCCAAGGCCTTAGGTCAGGCCATCGTCCTGTGAGGATAAACAAAGAGACACAAGGCTTCGTGGGCAATCGTCTAGCTTTTGCCCTTTTCAAAGAAGCCTGTCACCTGGTCTCAAACGACGTGGTCTCAGTCGAAGACCTGGACACCATAGTCGAGGCCAGCATTGCACCTCGCTGGGCTGTTGCTGGCCCGTTCAAGACGTACAACAGCGCAGGTGGAACTGGTGGGATTGCTGCTTTCTTACATAACCTTGCTGATACAATGGAGGCTTGCTGGGATGACGGCGGCGATATTAGTCTCAAAGGGACGTCTGTCACCAAGTCCGGGCAAAGCTCGGAAGGAGATGGGGATTGGACGGATAAGATCTCAAAGGAGACTGAACAAGCATACGGTCGTCCAACCGTTGACTCGTTGGCAGAGCGGGATCGTAACTTGCAAAAGATCATAGCCGCTCAGCCTGACAGGGTTCAGCACCAATAATCATTCAATTTCAGTTCGTGGTAGAAGAACTTTTAACATATTATCAAATGCTTAGACTTCGATTTCTGCTGCGATTGTCCCAGGCTGTCCAGAGCATATACCTATTTCGAAAAGCTTGATCCTTGACCTGCAGCCTGAACAGGGCGGTGAACATGACAAATTTGTCCATGCGTTAATGCTTGCGAGACCAAGGCTTTCAGCGGATTACGAATTGCCGCCCCGATCACGCCAGGAAAGACAGCAGGGGACACTGCGAACTATGAGGCACTGCTTGACCAATAATTACAGATGAAACGAGAATCACTCAGGGGTGTTGAAGGATGCGTCTAGAACTAACTGACTAAACTCATGACATACGATGTACTCATATACAACCTAAAACCCCGCACAAGCGGGCTTCGGTATCCATCAGAATTGATTATAAATATAAGTCGTCGCACGGTTCACTAACGTTAGAAAACTCTTCGGGCTGTTCCACGGATCCGGCTACCGAGCCTCGATAAGTAACTCGTCCGACCGAGCCGGACGAGATAATTATATGGGGATAGGTGCAAATCCATACCCCCAAACTAGACCAAAATTAGTAGGAGATCCACGCCAAAATGGTGCTCATCTTCGTTCCTTTACTAGCAGCTGAGTTATACAAGCTCTCAGATGTATCTTCTTAAACGTTTTCCCTATTTTAGTATATACATCAGGGCATTTATGCAGGCCCGATGTAGCTGTGGGGGCAGTTTAGGATGTTGTAAAATCCGTTCACCGATCAGGGTACGGATATAAATGCTCCATTGCCGACTCCGCAAGTGGACCTTTGATTGCAACCGCGTGGGCCTCGTCACGGCATTACGGAGTGGACCATTCGCTTGTGGTTAGTGAAGCGATCGGATGGAGTTTTGCTATTAGTGCCGGCTGGGTTTTGCATATAAAGAAGTCAACGCCATGTTTGAGGTCTTGGTAGGCGCTCCCAGATAAACTCCACACCAAAGCAACATTCATCACCCTCTCGTCGTTATACTTAATCATCTCAATATGGCTCCCTCAAGATACGGTGACGAGGTCGTCGACCCTGCACCTCTACTGCAGCCTCTCGAATATGTCTTCGCAGGACGACAGGCCCCCAACCGCTTCCTCAAGGCGGCCATGTCCGAAAAGCTGGCTACATGGGATGCTAAGGATGTCTCTGCCCGAGGATACCCTACAAAGGAACTCATCACCCTGTACAGAAACTGGGGAGCAGGAGGCTGGGGCTCTATCTTGACCAGCAACGTTATCATCGATGGCATGAACCTCGAAGCCCCCGGCAACCTTACCATCCCCGCCGAGGAAGCTTTTGAAGGTCCTCGATTTGAAGCATACAAGGAAATGGCTACCGAGACAAAGAAAAGCGGCAGTCTTTTGATTGCCCAGGTCTCGCACGCTGGTCGTCAAGTCGAGGAGTGGATTCAACCCAGCCCCATCAGTGCATCCGACGTCCAGCTCGTCAGCGGCGGCTTTGGCGGAAAGACATACGGCACTCCTCGAGCAGCTACCAAGGAGGATATCGCCACTGTTATCAACGGTTTCGCACATGCCGCTGAGTTCCTGGACAAGGCTGGTTTCGACGGTATTGAGCTCCACGGAGCTCACGGTTATCTTCTAGCTCAGTTCCTCTCTCCCCGTACCAACAAGCGCACGGATGACTATGGAGGTAGCCGTGAGAACCGCATGCGCATTGTCCTCGAGGTTATCGCGGAGATCAAGCGCCGTGTGCGCCCCAACTTCATCGTCGGTATCAAGGCCAACGCTATCGAGTACACCCCCGGTGGTGTTGATGCCGAGGACGCCAAGGCCCTTGCTACCGAGCTTGAGAAGGCCAAGGTCGACTTCATGGAGCTTTCCGGTGGCAACTACGAGAAGTTTGCTTTCGCTCACGTTAAGGAGGAGAACCGCAAGCGAGAGAACTACTTCCTCGTCCAAGCTGAAGAGATCGTCAAGGATCTGAAGCGGGACATGAAGGTCTTCTCTACCGGAGGTTTCAAGACAGTCAAGGCCATGGTTGACTCCCTCGCCATCATCGATGGCGTTGGTCTTGGGCGCGCCAGTGCCCAAGAGCCCCGGTTTCCCGAGACTCTCAAGAAGCGATCTGTCACAGGCACCGTGGAGCAAAGGTTCGATCACGACGATGTGCTCAAGAGATTTGCCGCTGCTGGAGTTCAAATCTCTCAGATCGCCAACGACCAGGAACCTGTCGACTTGAGCAAGCAGGAGAACACTGATGGTCTGTGGAACGATATGATGAAGTATTTCCAGGATGCCGCCGCGGATGTGGACCGCAAGCTGTACAAGTGGCCCGCTGTGTCCCAAGTGGTGTTCCCTTACGGAGAAACAGAGATGTAATGACGGCAGGGATACATATAAATAGACATAGATAATTTTCAAGATATATGACAAAGAACAACGAGCATATTCCCGTATTCCATGATCGCCTTTTGGAACCTTATCGGTATTCGAAGCTTAATGTGGCAGATGCCAGTGCTCAAATGCGCGATGTGGTCGCCTGCCGCAAAGTTCGGTAGGAGTCAAGGACTACACTTATTAGATAAACCCACAGATCAAAGGAAAACCACAGATCACACACACAGACATAGAACTAGGTATTCCACCATGATTGAACAAGTAAAAAGCAAAAGACACTTTACCAAACTAAGCGGTCTTCGCTTACGAGCTTGACGTGCCAAGCCCAACGTCTCACCAAGATAAGCTTCTCTCGTAAGCTTATTCTCGGCAGTCAACGCTGACCAGGGGTTAAATGGGACTATTCCGCATTATGGCAAGGAAATGCAACCCACTCCACGATGCACTCTTCTTATTCCGTCCCTCTGTAACATAGGCGCCCAAGCTAAGAACGCCTTCCGCTGCCCGCCTTTAGCTGGCCATTCACAACTTGACAGTGAGTTCAGCCGACAGGGGTAAGGCCGTTTTCTCGACCCTTCGTGTATGCATACCTAGATTGAGGAAATTGCAGCTGAAAATAAGGTCTCTTGATATTGCGAAGATCGTCTGAATGCGATAAATCCACTGGCTGCATGGATGGGGTTGTTTCTTGGCGGCGCTTCAGGGTGACAACAGCTGCTAGACCGGGTCTTTCTTATTGCCAAGGTTGATTCTCAAGTCTTTATGTATAGCTTGTACATAAGAAAGGGATTTCTCTCTTGCTTGGTATGGGCCATTGAAAGATATTCTGATGTCACAAGGCTGACTCAAGAACATCACGAGACCATGAGAACGATCGAACAATGAAAAGTCTCTTCTGGTTAGCCTTCTGGAATTTGGGTATGTAAAACCATTTCACGCATCAATATGATATTAACCGCGTCGAACACTTACTGATAGTGGGGTTCTTCACAGGCCTCCTTGCCCTGTCAATATGCGTTCTCGCAGGATGTCGATCAACCATGGAGAGGAACTACAGTCTCATCAACTGGCCACGATCGACCATAAGCCTCATTTGGGGACAAGAGTGCGACGATGCCACCGCCGGTATCATCCCTGACGTCTACAAGTTTGGCGCATCTGGTAGGCCTTTCGTACTAAAAATGCCACCGCGAAAGCTGATGAAGCTGGCGTAGGGCTGTGCAGAGTAACAGATGGCAGGACTACATGCAAAAGGCAATTTCCACCAACTCTCAATCTAGCAAAAGCTGTTCTGGAAGATCTCGACGAGGCAGATGGAACTGGACTATCGAGAGGCTCGGCCACCCTGCAAAAGTGCCGGGAAGCCATTGACAAACCCGTAAACCACAACACAGCCAAGAAACTCGGCATAGTCATGATATCTTTCATCATCGCTTCTGTCTTCATCAACATCATTTCTCTAGTTGTGGCAGCTGCAAGCGGATCAGCCTTCAGCATGGCGTCCACTGCAGTACTAGCCACAGATGCCCTATTCATATTCACCAGCCTCATCTTGTGCATCGCCATGATGAATTTTGAAGGCGGCGGATACCTCAAGGAAGTCCGTGGACAGGATTTCTCCGACAGAGAGATGATTGGGATAGCGATTTGGATGCTACTTGCTATGTTGATTGGTCGGGTTCTGTCGAATTTCTGGCTGATTATTGGGGCCGTTTGCATCTTGCTTCCGATTGCGCTGGTGTTTGTGCTATTTCTCGTGCGCACTCGAGGGTTCTTTGCTGTTGTTCGCGCTGCTGTTGCAGATGGAGAGTGAGCGATGCAGGTTTTGGGGGTGAATTGGAGCTACGTCGTCAAAAAGAGTTTAAGGAACAACTTCTCCTTGGTTGAGGCTCAAAGCTACCATCAATAGCTGAGGAATACCCTTGTGGTCGCCGGAATAAAGAGCTCATGACTCTATTCTCACTGCTATCACATTCGTAAACTCCCTATACTTTGCATTCGCATTTCCATTTCAGCCCTTTCAATAAGCTCATCCAATGATTCCACGGTATCAATAGCATCGCGCGTTCCTTGCACGAGGCTTACGCAATATTTAACAGATTTAATCTTTACCCTGGAATCAGGGACGAAAGCTTAATCCACACGAAGGCAGGGGTGGTCGATAGCTTCAGGGCCATCCAGCCACAATTCCATCAAATGCCAATGTTTGCTAGATCATAACAGCTTGTGGCGTTGAAAAATTCGATTATCTGTACTGCATTTGGAATAGTCCGATATTCAGGGTTGTCTAAGGTGAAGTTTGGGTATTGAAACCAGCTAAGACATGTTCCAGACGCAAGGCCATTGTTCACGGGATAAGAGTCTGTTAGTCTAGACCAATGCTCCATACGTGAGGGTGAAAGTGAGGGAATATTGAAGGACGTGACTATCTATTTAATTTAGAGCATCTGCCATGGGCCTTCCGTCGATTAGATGCTACAACTTTCTCTCTATCTCAGCTTCGCTTTCCTTTCCTTAAGTGCATTCGGGACTCGTTTCTCCCTTCCACTCCCACGCGGCAACGCCGCTCTTCAATCCTTTCTTTTCCATACTCTAGAACATCATCATGTTATCTTCTTGGATCATCACTATCCTCACGTGTCTGCTCACCGTTGCAATAGCACGTCAACCCCCCTCCTACAACGGCTACACTCGTGTCTGGCACCAAGGATTCGAAGGAAAGGCCGGCACACTGCCAAACACAAACACATGGCACATCATCGAGAAAGAGAAGAACTTCAATGACGAAGTCCAGGCTTACGTTAAAAGCACAAGCACCCTTCGAAAAACCGGACATGATTCCCTTGAGTTGATACCGCAGTACTCAGACTCAAAGAAGAAATGGACATCTGCTCGTATCGAGAGCAAGTACACCGTTACCCCCAAGGTCGGCAGGGTCACCAGGGTCGAGGCAAGTCTTCGTCTGGGTGGTAACTCGGCGCGGAGTAAGCAGGGCATCTGGCCTGCCTTCTGGCTCCTTGGTGATTCTAACCGCAAGGGCGTGCAATGGCCTGCCTGTGGAGAAATAGATATCATGGAGAACATCAACGGCCAAAGTATAGGCTATGGTGCTGCTCATTGTGACCAAGCGCCTGGTGGCATCTGCAACGAGCCTACTGGTATCACATCGAACGTCCAGCTACCCGATAGCAACTTTCACACTTGGCGGGTTCAGTTCGATCGCAGGAAAAGCAACCTTAGATCCCAGTCCATTACTTGGTACCTCGATGGCCGAGTCTTCCATCGCATAACCGGTGCTCAGATTGGAGACGTCAAAACGTGGGAGACTCTCTGCCACAGTCCTCTCTTTATTATCTTCAACGTCGCTGTTGGTGGAGATTGGGTAAGTCTGATACTGCGAGAAAGCTACGAAATGTTTGCTGACAAGATCATAGACTGGCGCTCCTAACCACAACACTAAGGATGGGATCGGCAATCACATGGAAGTCGCTTATGTCGCTCACTACGTCTCAAAATAGACAGATCAGGATTAGAGTTTTCTCTATGCTTACTATTCATGCTTAGCAATACCAATAATGAACCTTTGGCATCATCAGCTATTCTCTTATTGTGACAATGAGCCAGGACTTGGTCATTCATTGAAAAGATATGGGGTAGTCGTGTCGTGAGATGATCTTTAGACCAGCCTCCAGGCGCCGAGCGATTCCTCATAAGAGCACATCAATCTGATATGCTTCTCCCGATTGAGTAAGAATTGTTGCATTGAGTTTAAAAGTACAAAATCGCTTGACGTCGCAACCAAGTCAACTACCATTCATTCCCCAACAATACTCAGCTTCGGCGTCCCTGGCCCCGAACTACTTCTCTTTCTCAGCTTCCCTCTCTCGGCCCTTGGCGTTAACGTATCTGCACCAGGTTGTGACGCGGCCCTTCCAGAATTTTTGCCAAATAGACTTCCCAGTCTACTGCGACGCTGCTCCCTCTCTTTATCCGCCACCGACGGGCTACCCGTAGTGTTTCCCATATTGAACGGTGGATCATCGTACTGAGCATCGGGAATAGGCGGCGCATCGCTCGAAGGACCGGAGTCGTCTGGTCGTTGTTGGCGATACTCGTTGGGGTGGTAGAACTTGCGGTTGTCGATCTCGTAGAGGCCAGCGTCGATGGCTGCTTGGTTCTTCTCGATGGCTTGAGGAGTGCCGCCGAAGTGTTTGTCGACACTCAAGTTTAGTGTTCCACGAAGGGTTTCGCTGGCGCCCTGGATACAATGGTCAGCATCAATTGTGACGAGATGTGGTGGTTGGCACTCACATGGATACCTGCTGCAGCGGACTTGAGGTTTGCAAATGTCGATTTACTGGCGGGCCGGGAATAATTGACGGGTTGGGATGCACTGGCGGGTTTGTTCTCAGCTGGAGGGGGAGGGGGAGGGAAAGCGCCCTGCCCGACCTGCAAAGGCGCTGGCACAAACTCTGCAGACCTTCTGACATTTCGCTCAGGAACTGCAGGCGAATGGCTGCTGTCTGGGATAGAAGCCTGCGACGGGATTGGATCGCGGGGCGGAATTATACGCCGACCTGGGGTCTCCAAACTCTTGCGACGAGATGTTGGGGTGATTGGCGATGGCTCATACGGCGTAGGTGTTATGTGTTGCACGGGCGGTTCAAGCTTTGGCGGTACCGCAGGTGGTTGGTGTTGCTGCGGGGGAGCTGGTGTGACGTCTTGGTTGCTGACGGTGGGTAGCTCCATAACCGGCGTCGGCTCCTCAATCGTTGAGGTCGTGCCATTGGAGTTTGTGACAGTCGTGGTAGTTGTCGTGGTAGTCGTAGTAGTTGTTATCGTCTGTCCGGTGCTGGGGTTGGTGACTGTCTCTCTCTTGATGGTAGGGCTGGTGTAAGAGTCCGGGCCTGAGTTTGGGTTGAAGCTGGGCCCGCTGGGGAAGGGATTGTGATTGGGATTGGGATTGGGATTGGAGTTGGAGTTGGAGTTGGGATTGGGCGTTGGAATGTCTGGCGTCTTCCCCGGACTCAGTCCCGTGTTGCTTTTTGTGTTGCTCAATTCGCCCTCCGTTGTAAGCGAGTTGTTGGGCTCACTGCTTCCATATGTCGAGTCTCCCGACGTCTCTGCATTTGTTTCGGGTGGGTAAAGTTCTTGACTTCTGTGCTTATCCTTTTCTCTTTCCTTTTCCTTGTCCTTATCCTTTGAAGAGCCGAAAAGCTTCCACTTTGAGCGCTTCTCTTTATCTTTGCCAAAACCACGGTCGTCGTGCGTCGACATATTAACTGGATGAACAAAAAGATCGTAACTGAGTGATGTACGAACAATTCTAGTTCAGTTGAATTGAATTCTATAACAGAAAAACGGTGTGATAACGGTTGGGGAAGTGTAAATCAGGCTTATCCTGAAGGATGGATGTTACAATATGACGGTGATGAGGTCATTAAACCCTGTCGTAGCTTGGAACTCCTCAGCCACCGCCGATCAAGTCTTGGGGAGCTGCGCTAACGCGCAATGACTGTACCATGACTTAATAGCCCGTATTAGTTCGCTGCGAGGCCCTGTGGCGTTACCTTGCGCTCTTCAACCCAGCCACATCCATAAAGTTTTGATGACGAGTCTTTCATAAGTGGCGGTAGAGTTTAGCATACGACCTTAGCAGCTTTCGCGTAGTGCGTAGTACATATCTGTTAGGGATATATCTCCTCAATCGAGAGATGTTGCATTCAACCTACTACTTCAAACTTACCCGGCCCACGGCAATGCACAGTTTGACGAGC
The DNA here is from genome assembly GCA_012977755.1 of Fusarium nurragi. Lineage (NCBI taxonomy): Eukaryota > Fungi > Ascomycota > Sordariomycetes > Hypocreales > Nectriaceae > Fusarium > Fusarium nurragi. Next base: position 48,030 of record JAALXI010000327.1, on the reverse strand, counting down.
AGATGATTGGCATTTAGCATTTTGTGGTATTTCCAGCTTAAGGATAACCACGTCGGTGCCAAGACAATTATGTTCAGGGTCCAACGCCAGAGTTACCCTGCAGACAAGCAACATTGCCAAAAAGACCCGACAACGACACTAGTCCCAATGGCATTCAGTAGTAAGAGTGCTAGTTAGCGACCTCTTTGCTGTCCTTCTCGAAGCTAGTTCGAATAGCTTGTTTACCTATGTATAATACGTCAATACCTAAGTAGACGGTTTATAGAGGATAGTTACAAGACCCCACTAGTTGGGATCATGATCTTGTCAAGGTGATAATTCTCCGACGAACCACCAAGAGACAACGCAAGGCTAGTTGCTCCAGGTTGTGTAACTCCTAAACTTGTCAGAGTCTATAGAGGAATCTGATATGGATGAATCAAGTGCAGAATCTTGACGCCCATAACAGAGTGACCTCGAGCTTGACCCCATGGTTGTCAACTCGAGGAATAATTGAAGGCATGCCATATTCAACACAAAAGGCTCGTATGTTTTCGTCTGATCTACGCGTGCAATCATCTTAACTCGAGAGGTGATAGTTGTTGCCGACTTCCGTAGTCACGAAGTGGATGACTTCTTTGATAAGTTATCCTCCAGATACGTCAAGGAGGCTTAGAAACACAACAAGAGAATAGAGAAAGGGTTTGATCTTGTTCTAATGAACATAGTTCGTTTGTTAGTGTCCTGGAACTATACTCGTAGTTTAATGAAGCGTAGCAATGGAACATGATCAGTGCACGGCAGTCTGATCTGTTCGCAACCCTCTTTCTTTACAGATCAAAGTACCTCACGCCAACATGATTACCTTTGCACTCTTCGATGACAACGACAGTGGCAGCTGTTCAGCCAGCCCAATGCCTCTGCGCTGCCAAAACGGAGGCAGAACCTCGAGAACAAGAGATAAACAAACCAATTCACTTACAGGAGATTCTTCAATATAAATCCTTCTTCTCATGTGCACCTCAGACTCCCTTCTTTCCTTCTCACTACACACAACTCCCCCCATCACAGTCATCAGAGACTGTCATCTTCCCGAATCAAGATCATCATCTTGCACACTCTACCTTACATCACAAACACACCCTTCACAGACCCTCCTTTCCCACACATCACGATGTCTATCACTCCCATCAAGACCTGGGCTCCAGCCAACCGCGAGATCATCGACATCGGTGGCTCTCAACTCGACAACACCTTCGATAGCCAACTCCCTAAGGCCTTCGAGGGCAAAGGGTACTTTCCGAAGGAGGTCGCTTACACATGTGGAATGGACAAGTGGTGCAATATTGCGGACTCCTCTTACCAAACCTTCGACGAAATGAAAATCATCGAAGCTACCGCAGGCGGCATCGTTTCTAAGCTCCCTACTACCGGTGGCACCATTATCGATCTGGGTGCTGCCAACTCTCGAAAGTTTGAGCCGTATGTTAAGGCATTTCTGGCTCAGAACAAGGCCTGTTGCTACGTTGCACTGGACATTTGCCTCCAGTCTTTGACGGAGCATGTTGAAATGGCTGCTGCCAACTTTCCCGGAGTTTTGTGCGTCGGCCTTTGGGGCAACTTTCAGCATGGAGACCTCTATTTCCATAACGTCCCGGGACCCCGAGTCTTCCTCTCGCTGGGAAGCATTTTCTACAACGCCCCAGACAACATGTGTGTGGACCGATGTGCCGAATTCAAGAAGCACATGTCTGCCAGCCTCTTGGATTGTCTCATCGTGGGCCAAGATGGACCCTCTGCCACCGAGAGCATCAACTCTCACAAAGCCTACGGCACTAAGGAGTACCACGAGTTTTTCACCTCCTACTTGGCTGGTATTCAACGTCACGCTGGAATCGTTGCCAATGCCGCCAAAGCCTGGACCTACGAGTCAAAGATGATTGCATCCATGCATTACTTCAAGGTCGTCGCAACGCAGGAAATGATCTGCACTCGCTACAACAACTTCGTTGTGCATGCCGGAACCGAATACACCATGTTCCCCTCTTGGAAACGAGGCGAAGGCGAAATCCATAACATCACCAAGGACATTGGTCTCAACATCAACACCCTCGGAAAGGCTCCCAACTCTGGCATGCGCCAGTATCTCATCAAGCCCCAGCAGTAGGCGACGTTGATGACGACCATCCTTTTCCTGTTTCGACTACGGCTTTCTGATTTACGGATTTAGTGATTGGACAACATGAAGACTACCAACGAGAGGCCCGCCCATGCGGAGCATATACCCCCCTGTTTTCGGTTCACGGTACTATGTCTAGAGAAGACGAAGGAATTCAGCACACTATGTTCACACATACGATTACCCCCTTTGCTTTTGGTTCATGGTTTACGCGTAGCTGCTGAAGACGAAGATCTCCAGCATACGACGTCTGGATGTGTAGACGACCTTCCCCCTTTTGCTTTTGGTTGATGGAGTTGCGGATAGAGAACAAGAATCTCAGGAAATGAGAACGGCCCTCACGGGATTTTAAAGTTGTGCGGTAGATAGTTACGGGCAATTGGCCCCCCTGAATAGACTAAAGTTTAGGGATATTCCTTCTTAACATTGCACAGGTGACACGATAATGTCTTCAATTCTCTGGTACAACGTACCTGTGGTAACAAACTCGAAGTTGGCTGATATTCCATAGTGTCCTGGTGGGTTGGTAAAGATATTGCAAGGCAAGAGATTTGAATATTGTTTGAAGAAGTCGATCATGACAAGGCAAATGTTTCTCCCTGGTATGACATGAAGCGAGAGAGTGCATACATGTTAGACACGAGATGACGTAATCGTTTACCAGTGGAGAAATGGGAAATTTGGAGACCCTCACTCATTCAAGAACTTGATCTTTCACCATCAACTCAAACATATACAGACCCAACCAATCATGTCAAAACGTAACCTCCTACTATGCTTCGACGCCTTCGGAACTTTAATAAGACCCGTTCAGCCAGTCGCACAGCAATATGCTCAAGTTGCTCGGCAATGTGGCCTTACCGATTTCAGCGATGATGAACTGCAATCTACTCTGATATCGACCATCAAGCAAGAATCCAAGAGGAATCCCAATTATGGGAAGGAAACTGGCTTAGGGGCGACTAAATGGTGGACAAACGTTCGTATGCAGGAACGTCATAGCGTGATTTTATATTGACATTTTCTAGGTCATCCACGATACCTTCACATCTGTGACAAAGGGTGGGAATCCTCTACCTAAAGACTTAGCTCCAAAACTATTGCACCGCTTTGCGTCCAGAGAAGGATATGAGACTGAATCAGGTCTCATAGAAGCGTTCAAAGGACTGAAGCGTAACTCATCTCGACACTTTGAGAGGCTTGTCATTGGCGTCGTCACAAACTCAGACGACCGGATTCCTAGCATTCTCTCATCGTTGGGTCTTGAAGTCAGTCCATTGAGATACGGAAGCGAGCCATATTCCGACCAAACCAAGAGCCAAACTTACGACATCGACTTCCACTGCATGTCATATGACGTGGGTGTCGAGAAGCCAGACAAGCGCATTTTTAATGCCGCGGAACTCATGCTCGCCCAAGTGATCAGCAACCGCAACGGGAAAAGCTTAAGGAATGCCAAAGCTGAGGCTGAAAACTGGCAGAAAGTTTATGTTGGTGATGATTACTCCAAGGATGTTGTTGGATCAGTCAATGCGGGCTGGAACCCAGTGCTGCTCGATCCCAAAGACGAATGCGCCAGTGTCGCCGACTTGCGGCTCTGGCGATCATCTCCCAGCGAAAAGTCTCAGGGGGAAACTTGTAAGATAGAAGATTATCCTACACAGACGGTGGGAGATCTGTTCAAGGACTATGATGTTGCGACTGTCCACTCGCTTCGTAATCTGGTTTCGTGGCTAACATGATGACTTGACTCGGGGAAGAACAAGAAGTCTGGGCGGTAATTAGAAAACGAGTAAAGACCTAGAGGCCCTTGGCTACCATGATACGCAAGGTGCTTATAGATTTTGATAAGGTTGGGACAATAACTGGAACACCCTCAGTGCAATCCTTCAGCAGCGGATCTATCCTTGTTCTCGTTTATATTACCGGCATCCCAGTAGTTTGGTCCCAGATAATATCACAGGTTACTGATTCAAATTCATACACCCGCATCTTCTTTCAACGCAGAACGAGACCGAAATCGACAAAACCAGCCTCTGTTTCCTACATTGACACAATAATTAGTGGGTGCACAGTCTCTCGAGGTTGCACGGCTTACCATAGTTGCCCAGAATCCAACAACCGTACGTCCTTCAGCACGGGTAACAGACGATAGAAACTCCTTATGGTTATCAACATCCAACCCGCCAGCAAATACGGCAGATCGATTGTGATTGGTGTTTAACTGGACGCTAGTAAGTGTGCGTATTTTCCATAATCAAGGCATGGCCTTACCGTGAGTCCCACCAGCTTTCCCTCTAACCACCACGTTTTCACAGTTTCAATCCGTTCTCCACCAGGGCCATCGATAGTCAAGCTTTCTACATGCTCATGATTCAGGGCGTAGTGTTTGCTGTACCTGTCATCTGTACGTCTGAACCCTAGCTCAACATCTTCCGCGTTATCTGTAGACTTCATAGTGACAGACTCTATCTTGAGCATATCGTTCTCATGAACACGGTGCCTGACCGTGACTTTTGTAAGCTTATCTGCATTTGATCCTCCGAAGAGTTTGAAACACAGAGGCAGGTCTTGATCCATGGCCGAATCAGATCTGTTGCCTCCGTACAAAGCTTCGTCACTTCCGGGAAATACCAAGCCGGGCTCAGGTATATCAGGATACCACAACTTCGGCTCTCTTTCTTCTCCAAAAGGGGCCGCATCATTGACAGAGAATGTCACGAACTTTGTGGCCTATCTCTGAGTCAGTCTGGGTACTTTTGCACAACCCGTTACGGGAAGAGTTCCAGCTCGATTACTCACATCGAACCGGCCCTTCAACAAGTTAACCACATGGTTACCCGAAGAATCAGACCGGAGCATTCTTTTCGGAATGTTTTCATAATCACCAACCCAATCAGAGTGCCCTCCATTATCAGAGACTAGTGCGAGTCCTCTGACTCCACGTTGATCGAGAGCAACATCAAAGCCCATAATTCGAAGTCCCTCTTGGCTTTTAGCAAGCAATCTCTCTTTCTGTGGGTGCTGAAATCCGAATGGGTAGGACTTTCCGGCCTCGTCCTGAATCCTCAATCCGGATACGTAGCACACTCCAAATATTTCAACCGTAGATGCGTAGATGGCAAATATCTTAGAAGGTAGCTCGAGTACCCGCTCATAAATAACCACTGATCCTCTTTCCCCCAGTCTGCCTGATGGCTTGTCTGTTCTACCAACAGTCACCCAGCTTATTTCTTCAGGAGGGGCATCTTGTTCGTAAGCGGATCTGACGGGGTTTCCCTCACATCTGGCGTGGCGCATTACTCGAAGCGCCTGGTCTAAAGGATAGCACAGGTCCCATATATGTCTTCGAAGGTGAAGAGTATAGCGAACAGTGCCATTTGGTTTTGCAGCATTAATGGATTTACATATCGACTCCCAGTTTCCCCCTGAGTAGTCGCGGGCTTCGAATATGTAGTCAAACTCGCGCCCGAGTAGGAATCGCCTTCGCCAGAACCAGTTTGGTAATTCAAGATTAGCAAAGGTACGCGAAGCTTGCTTCATAAGCGACAGTTCCGTGAGACTAAGGTGGTCGACAAGTGCCAAGAGTATGTCTGTTGGTAGCGCAGCAAAGGTGTCTGGTTGGTAAATCTTGGAAAATGGCTCGATCTTGGGGATCTCATCATCGGGGGGCTTTGTTGTGTGGTTGTCAAATATTTGCCAAAGCTCGACGATATTGCAGGGATTGACATCCATACCCAGGACAACCGGTGAAGAGGTAAGAAGGTTTTCCTCGCCTGGCGCAACCGCGAGATCAAACCTGGCTCTTCCTCCGTATTCGTGGCCAAAGTTCAACATGCCGGCTTGTAGTGGTTGTGAACGGCAGAGATTCAGCAGTGACTGGAGATCTTCCTGGTCAACACGTCGGTAACTTGTCAGCAACCTCCAGCAAGCAGAGTGGAATGGATATCCCCATGCTTCCGGGCCAGTGTCCACTACGAACGAGTTTTGGGAGAGATTTTGGAGACCGTAGGGTATGAGGTTGACCTCAAGAGATCTTTTGTTGTGTATGATGCTGTCCGAACGTTCAACGTTTATGACATCGGCACTCCCTTGTCTGCGCCCAAAGGTAGAGAGGTATGCTTTTGCGTCTGCCTCTCTATCGGTCGCGTAGACTTCAATCGTTTGGTTGGTAATTATTGACTGTAGACCGACCGGATTGACTGACCTGTATGGAACTGGCGCATCCAGAGGGGCGTATCGAATTCGTTAAGAATCGCAATTCCACAGAGACAACAGCGTTTGTGGGAGATGGTGCCTTGAAGCACATAATCTTCTTCTAAGTCCATGTTGGCTGACCGTGACTGGTGATTGGTGCACAAGAGACTGTTCAGGTTAAGGTAATGGAAGAGGTAAGTAGTCTTCAGCAATGTTAGTTGAGTCTAAGCCAATTAATCGGTATATTCGAAGCGATTGGGGAGAGAGTGAGTGTGGTAAGTGGAGTAGTGGCGAAGTAAGCGGGAACAAAACTAACATGATTGGGTAGGCAGCTTGAAGGATTGCATGATGTTGGTGTCCCCTTACGCGTTCATAAAATCGTGATTTATTAACATTACTATAATATTGGTTAGGGATTTGCTTTGTTTTTATGATTAGAAGGTATAGATGCTTCTGGCCCAGGATGCGCCCAACCCCTCGCATCGAATAACGATAAACATGGTGTATTTTTCAAGATAGTCGACCATTCATCTTGTCGATGGTTTTGTTAGCTAACTGGAGAGCATATTTTGATAACTGCTGAACGAGAGCATATTCAGATTTACAGTAGAGCAACCGAATTACATCTAATATGTCCTTACACTAACTAACCATCACAATCGAGAAGGTTGTTCAAGCGATTCAAGAGTATCTTAAATGAGGCAGATAATAGGTAGATATTGTTGTATTCTTAATGATTCTATTCATGATGACCGGCAGGTACTTATAGCCTTTTTTACCATCCTGCCTTCTGTATAATCAGTAAATGCACGCTCAACGGCCAGACCGGCCCGGGGGATGCTACAAGCGCTTAGCCCATCGTAAAAGATAGTTATCACACTAAACGCGAACTCTAGCACTTCATATTCTACATGGCCGTGGTGTTGTTGGCCGAGAGGCAGAGCCGGAGACTCGATCATCGACTGATGAGCGTTGGATTAGCGCTGGATGTTACAGTTGGCGAAAAGCAATCACCAACATGCGTATTTTGATACATATAATCCGTGTGTTAGCCAGGCAGACCGACCAACTTACGACTTGAAGTATTCTGAAAATAGTAAGAACAGTGATCGATGAAGTTACTGGTTATGAAACCACCTCTCTTGAGAGGTGGGACCTGTAAGTCAATCCACCACAGTGTACAATTATGTTCCAAACGTATCTGAACGAAATACAGTATCCCCCCTGAGACTTAGATTTTCCTACTTTTTTAATCTCTAATAAAAAGCTATATAAAATAGTTAAAAATAAAATTCTTTAGAATCTACCGACATAATTCTCAAAATAATACTCTATATTTAATTTTTGTTTATTTATCCAATAATCAAAAGAGATATAAAGGCTTAAAGTTATGGGGTTTTCTTAAAATAAACTAGGCTAAAATATAGAGGAAATACAGTACGAATTAAAATTATATACCTAAATTCACACTAAATAAACTCCATGTCCCTAGCACGACTAATGATTACGATATTGAGGGTACTACCAAGTGGGAACGTCCACGAGATGAGTGGGCTCGTGTCGTGCCATGGCCTACAATGTTCATTAAGACGAATTTTGTAGCCCATGAACAGTATCCAAATGGAATCAATGACATTGTAGGGTATTCGGCAGAAAATTGCATCCTAGGTGGTGTAGCTCTTTTCGACCACTCCCAGTCGTGGGAGGCCGATAACAAACCAAACGTGTACTTCCAGTGTACACGCGCAAGCGTCACTTTCCGAGTCTGTCAGCTTCTCGATGATCAACAATCAGCCTTAGTTTCCTTTCTCATGGCAGGTAACGAGGATGCAGCTGCTCACTGTCCTCTTCCCATCCTGCCAGGATCTCAGAATCGCCATCGAACTGACCCAGTCGATGCCATTCCAATCCACAATGTTTTCAGAGACCTATGGGAAAGGAAACCTCTACAACAGACATTGAGAATGCAACGATACATGAGGCCATGTACAAAGAGCTCATTTGACTACCCAGAGATAGATGTTGATGAGGAAATTGAGAGGTTGAACAAAATGTAATTCATTGATTATTATATAGACCCGGAGATATAACGACTGAACTATTGCATATGCGTTAGTTATGGCTCTCGAAACGGCAAAAAGAATGGTATTCTGATACGACAATGTGCATAGTATTTCTATGAAGTAATCTTCCGTTGCCACTCCCCTATCATTAACATTTAGAAGAAATGAAACGCTGATGTCATATACTGATTGACGACCAATCTAACACTGCCTTGCCTTTACCCTTTCAATCTGACTCATACCCAATATCTGCTGAAGCGAATGAGGTGCAAAGTATCGTCAGCCGTTGAGCTTAGGTTGGTTCCCCGTCGAAATTGTCCTCTTGTGGTTGGTAACCCTCCAAACCACGTAAGCTTATGTCTTTAGTCTGCTCCGTTCCCGTTCCTATACACCAGAACCTCCCCTCCCCCGAGCCATCTTGACTTGGTTCTGCTTTACAACGAACTCTAAGCATCCTTCATACGATCATGGCTCTACCACCAGGAGCGACTGAGGTTGGGCCAAATGGCTACTTTGTGATATCTTCCAGATTCACCGATGAAAGCCATCTTCGCAGCCCAATATGTGTCGAGGCAAGCCGATGCCGCCTATGTCGTTTCCCTATTGACAGAGAAAAGGACATGATTGTGACACGTAAGTGCAAGCCCGTCGGAGTCTTATGACCAGTGAAATTGATAAGATAATAGTAACTCCGGATAACCATGTGTCTTCCCCGTTTATAATATACTACGAAAAGTACTACGCGCCTCTCTACATCGACAAGTCTCTCAACATGTCATTCAGACATTGTGTATATCCCTACTGTACCCACAGTAGAGGTCTTGCAGTAGCATTCCATGCTGAGTGCGCCCATATGGGTGCACATTTTGGTACTGCTCTCAAAGAATATCGCTCTATTACCGAATACTCGTATCAGCCAACCTCTTTAGACCATGGAAGACGGAGGAAGATAATCCGTACGTTGATTGGACATGCACTACACAAGACATACGGGATGCTATCACCAGAGCTTTGGCACATCATATCTGATGACGATGAGTTGATAAGACTTTATACGGTAGCAGAGATTTCGCTACTTCATGGAAAAGCCAAGTGTTCCATCGATCCATCAGCCCCTGTGTGGGCTACATATGTTCACATCGATGGTATAGAGTATTTGAACTCGCTCTCCAACTCATACAGTGCTGGAAGCCGACAAGCCTGGCCATCGCTACCGTCACCACAAAATACGTTCATTCACATTTCAAGTGACTACATGGGGATCAGACAGATTGTCACTGAACCTAATGCAGCTAGATTAAACACAACACACCCCGAATATTGGAAAACAGTCCCAATAGATGGCCAACCTCTTTTTTTCAATGGCGATGTGAGTGCCGAGACAACCTGGTGTTACAATGACTAAACAAAAACAGGGACTAAAGCTGAGGGAAGTAGTCAGTCCTTCCATTTATTCCAGAGTTGTCTGGCCCTATCCTATCACAGCGTCTCAAGTCAAAGGCATGTCTTTCTACTTCGCTGGCTGGGGTGAGGGAAAGACTGTGGCCAGAATGAGATCGCTCTGTTTTAATGAGCCTGGGACTACGGGCTATTCAGTCTGTTGGAAAGGCGATGAGATGGTTTCACTCCATGCTCATAGGAACAGCAATGAACTCGATATGAATGATTCACCTTGGTTTGAGCAACAGCGCGAGTACAACCATCTAAGCAACCTCAAGTGGACGTACCATCCTGTTGAACAAGGAGAATTCATCCTACAAGTCTGGATACGAGGATCTGATAAATATGACACGAAAAAGCCCCTTCCATCTCAAGGCGAGGGGGGTTTAGCATTTCATCTTTCTACGCCTGGGGGCTTACAAACATACAAGAGGCCCAGTGACACAGCTCTTGGGGTAATTTCCTCTCATCATACCCCTTTCTTGAACACTTCAGCTTACAATATTCAAGTTTGTTACCAGTAAAGGTCAGATGATAGTCGGAGGAAGCTACCCAAGTCACCCTGGAGAACACACATCTTTCTCTAAGCATCACAGGTGGCACTTGGTGGCGAGATCAGATGCGAACGATCCCATTCAAATTTTCTTCTCTCCATCGACTCACGGGATTCCTTTGATTGCTGCGTCGACAATACTAGAGAACAACAGCATTACCCATCCACCGGTGGAAATCCCACTTGGCTTAATGCCCCGCTTCAACCCCCTCCATACCCTTCACTACTCTTCAGCGTCTCTGGAAAACGTTGTCAATGTCACATTCTGCAAAAGCCGGAGCGAGCAGGACACGGCTGTCATCCGAAACTTTGACTTAAAAAACAGCCGTATGAACGAGACCAGGTATAACAAAGTTGCAGGGCTACTCCTTGAATATGCGAACGGCAGCCAGGCGAGCGTGGGGTGTTTCCGATTCGACTAGGCTGAGCCGCCGCTTGCGACAGGTAACTCGAGAGGATTATTTGTAGGAACTCGACCGGGAAAGATAACGCAGATCCCGCCGCATGTGGCAGCTGTGGGTGTCACGCCTCCAGCCACTGAGGGAGAATGGACATGGAGAGAGTTGCCGTGGATAGGGACTCTTGAATGGTGGTTCAACCCCGACAGTCTTGACACTAGTATCGCACATATTGAATGAATGCACAGGTTCAAAGGAGAGGGTATGAGGTTTTGGAGAAGACGTCAATTTACAACATGACTGGACTTGCCCCTGGTAGGAAAAGTACGACCACGTATGTGATTATTGGTACTGGTGAAGAAGGGGAACCGTCTGGAACCAGACCTTGGATTTAGAAGAGGGTTTATATGAGGCCACAAATTCACTCCCCTGCGTAATGAGCAGTCACGCTGCTCAAGGATGCACCGCGAGGATGGAAGATGGCACTCAGACTCAGAATACTACATACGTCGAGGGATGGGGGTTGGAAGGCTTAAATACTATTATAATCAGATACTTAGGGACAATCATCGCAAATGCTCAATTTAGTTTCCCGCACTATCGAATCCCGCTTACATGATGCTTGATCGTTCCTAGTATCCTTGTTCTGCTTACTCTACCCCACTCCTTCAATCCTCTACAAGTACCACACATCTGTCGAAGTAACATTCCCTATTGCTCGTCACTCCGATCACTCAAATTTCACTCTTCACCCACACACGATCCAACATGTCGCAAGTGAAGATACACAGTTTTTACCGCCTCTGGTTCACCTGGGTCGACCCCCTCACCCTCATCCCAACTGTCTACGCTCTCATCTTCACCCCAGAATTCATGCTCGACGGTCTTATCCCGCTCACCATGTCGCCCTACAATCCCGACCAAGCATTTCTGTTTCACCACCTCGCTGCGTTGTACTTATTCATCGGGATCATGCTGGCTGCTGTTCTACGTGTCAGCTCTGACATCACAGTGTGGAGGGTTGTCATCGCCGCTGTGCTGCTTGTCGATGTTGCAATTCTCCTTAGTGTTTACGTCAGCATGGAACACCAAGGGCGGTCCGAGTTGTCAGAGTTCAGATGGCAGGACTGGGGTAACTATATCTTTACAGGGTGGGTTGCTGTTCTGAGAAGTTTGTTCCTGGCTGGCGTTGGGGTCGGCGGTGTGAACAAGGGAAAGGTGGTGTAAATGATAGGGACTGGTGCTGGTGAGTATTTTCAATATTTACAGAAACGGATACTTGGGCTTGTATGGAAATTTCGATTGTTATTCGGGCTGTTCTTGTGCCCAGCGGTACTCGTATATTAGCTGAGAGAACAATGTCGAAAATCCTGTATACCTATGTGCATCTACTTGAGAATTTCAAGTACACGTTGACCATCATAACGAGAGAACATAAGATCTCCAAGGTCAGGGAACTAGACGTTAGTAAACACAAGTAAACTATTTTCAGGAGGTTTCAAGGACGGTTGAACACAGGGGCATTGCCGCACCGCAATCAGAATCTCTTTCATTACCCCCATTTACAATTCTGTTCACATTTTGAGTCATCGTTCTCTTTACCCCATTACCGATGTTGTTTGATTCAAGTTGTTGTTCTCTTGCTTATGATGGGTTACTTGATTCGAACATTGAACACCTGGGTTGTTTACTTCGTACATTCCAGACCCAAATGCATGAAATCTCGAACAGTAGATCACCAGAACAACTCTTATCCTGGCCTATATAAATTGCCTTTCCCTCCGTTCCAAACTCTCGCCATCCTTTCTCACCAACATACTGTCTCGGTATCAGTACTGATCAGCATCAACACCAGTGCTATTGCTATCTCACTCACACTTTAACTCTCAACTAACAATAACCAGCAACCCACGCAATCATGGTTTTCGAAATGCCCAACCGCACCTCCCGCCAGCCCCAGCGTGAGACCTATGATCACCAGGTCAACCCGGGTTTCATCTTTGGCATGGAGCGTCTTCGTGAGGGTCTTGAGTGGTTCTACGGTCGCAACAACTTCGCTGTCTTTGGTGACATCATGCAGCTCACGGTCCGTGTCCACATCCCCAACCCTGAGAACCTGATCGAACGCCTTCAGCAGGAGAACTACCTTCGTCGTGAACCTCTTGAGACCATCCCCAAGGCGGTTTCAGACAGCATCAAGGCCAAAGGTTGGTACCAGATCCAACCCTTTGATCGAGAGTAAGTTTGGTTTTCCAAGCATGGAGGGCTGATTTTGGGAGGGTTACCTTTGGCCAGACCAAAGAGATCTGAGGAGAGCGATTTCGGACAAGGAGTTTTTTTGATAGCAGTCTTGAGTTTAAGACAAACATCCGAGGGGTAAGTATCTTTCGGCTTGGGAATGTTTTAGATGCCCAGCTTCTAGTGGCTGGCAAAATGTAGCAGGAAAGCAGCTAGATTTCTTTTGAGTACATAGGCCAACAGAGTGCAATTGACAAACTATCGTACTACCTTCTCTGAAACCAGCATCTCTGCAATTGTATAGTGATAATAAATTAACATCTCCGGGTATTAGATACCCATAAAGTGAGACAGTGAGGATGGGGTGTCATCCTTGTCCGTCGATGGTGTTTATGGACCTTGCAAGGTAGCTAATAGAAATCTATGACCACTGCTCCTGAACAACTGACGGTCAAGTTCCAACGTACCAACAATATATCCACAACTTTTCAAAAAATTCGAGCACTCATTGGTCCTATGGTTTAGTGGTAATGACGTCGGATTTTGATTGTCTCGAAAGCTTTCCGAAGACCCCGGTTCGAACCCGGGTAGGACCTCGCTTTTTGCCACGCAACACATTTTCCTACCCACAAAATACGCACATCATATTCCTGATTTGGAAGTCAAGCAGGCACCCAATAACCAAGGTCCTATAGTCTAGTGGTTAGGACGTTGGATTTTGATCTCACCCATCAATCCTTCCGAAGTCCCCGGTTCGAACCCGGGTAGGACCTCATTTTTGACCATTTCTAGTCGCACTGAGGCCATGAAAATCCGTCTACCCATCCTTTTTGTCTCGTTCTCACAATGATCATATGGTAGGTATAGACAACTGCTGGACATCACATTAATATGTTGCAATCGTACGCCAATTAGTACTCCCCAATTAGTGACTGATCTACCTGTTATAAGAGACCCATACTGCATGAAGTTATCGTGGGGGGTAACCATCATGTCCGCGAATAGCTTTTTAACTCTTTAATGTTTCGGACCCAGGGCGTGGGATCTACGGAGACTTTGGAGCAAAAGTAGCGTTTGCTGCAGAACCTAGATCCCCACCTTGACAAGAAGCATCGTTCGATCTTCAAAGTCTCTATGACTATCACCTATGGCAACATCTTTTCAAATGACACCTGTCATTCCGAATCGTACCCTATGTACACTTAAGAAAGACTAAATGAATAAACTCAGGCTTTATTAAAAACTCGTCCCTTTCTCTGTGTCCGCTTTCCAAAATCCCCTTTCCACACCATCACCTCTTGCAATCACTCCAGGCTATCATTCTTCGACATTCAAACCGACAACATGTTTTGGTGGCAACTACCTGGGGAGATTCGCTTGGAGGTTCTCGAGAAGTTCACCGGCGAGCGCATGGCAACATATGCTACAGTGTGTTCACAATGGCGGGACTTCTTCGAGAGCTACACAATGCGCAGTCTCGAAATCAGACAGCGCGATGAAGAATACTTCAAGTCCGTCTTTGTCCAAAGGCGCAGAAGAAAATACCTTCATCAGCTGAGTCTCATAATAGAGGCCAGCAGTATGTTCTCAATGCCTCCTCTGAACATGGAGAGAGAAGTGGCAGGCATGAAGCTATATGAAATGGCAGATTATATTGCCAATAACAACCCGGATAACCACATCACTGCTATAGATCGCGAGAGACGAAACAATGATGTCTACTTCACCACTTTCCTGTCAGCTATGCTCGTCCATCTACGGTCATGGACACACGATCAAGTCTGGCATCGAGGCATCAGCCTGAGCCTAGTTACCAACTCCATGAGCTGGTGGCAAGCTCTTGCGGAACGCTTCGAACCAGGCGAGCTAATAACCCTTAACGGCCAACACATCGACACGGAGGCGCAAAAGTGGGCTAAGAACGTTGCGTGGGCGAACTTCGACTCGTTTCTCAGCGTGGACAAGTATGTGTTCGACTCGGTGTATCTTCACCCAGTCCCATTCATCACCCGCTTCTCTGCGGTCGCCATGTATCGGAACTTCGAGCCCCGGAGCATTGCGAAGATAATAGGGCTCTTCCCTTCTTTATGGAAATTTGACTACGGGATGAGGGAAATCCAACTTCCAGAGAAGCGGGTCAAATTCTCTCAGGCGATGTCCGCTTCTATGAAGAGTTGGCCCTCGCATCTGAAAAACGTCCAACTTACCCGGCCGATGCGAGAGGATGGTCTCCCAGAACGTGCTGTACAAACCTTCAGCCTTCCCAGGCCTGTTTCCATACGACTTGCCCTCATGGCCCAGAACTTGACTCGGATTTCTGTCCAGCATCCGATAGATGCCTTCGAGTTCTTCCGCTCCAGCCGATATCAGTACCGCGACCTGCAGAGTCTGTCGATCTGGTCGAAGCATCGGATTATGGACGAGATGCCTGAATCTGCCGATCGTCCTCTCCTCGAATTAGTGGCTGATGCATTACTTCAGATGCCCAATCTGCGGACATTCAACCTGTATAGCATCACAGATGAGGCAGCAGCAATCATATGTTTCAATCCGGCAGAAGGGGGCGTGATGAACCTACGCTGGAGTTGGCCTTTCCTGTTGGATAAGATTACGGCTGACAACTTTCGCAAAATTTCAAATGTCTTCTCGGGAGGTCGTATGATATGCCGTACCATCAAGGGATCCCCAGCAGAGACGATCGAGAGTAAGATCTCGTACATGAACAATATGAAGGCACAGGAGACATAACCAAAGAGGCCCTTTGAGTGTAATCAGTCCTGAGTGCGTTCCATATTAAGCTCCGAGGCCCAATACTGGCTTCACTTGCCCTATCCCGCCGAGATATCACTTAAGGTTATCAGTTCATTGACCAACTCGCCGACCATGCATCACCAAAAAAGTGTTATTTTTTCAAACTCTGTCTTTAAAGTTGCCTGTTTGTCTGCTGTATGACTTGTCTTGGATTTTTGAAAATGATTCCTCTACCTCGTCCTTATAAATCTTTCCCTCATCTCATGAGATCTTCACCTCGTTCAATCTTCATCAATCTTCATCACCTCCTTGACTCTTGATTCACCATCTTTCACCAAGCTAAATCGCGCGAGAACAAGCTCCTGGCACGATCAAAAGCCACAAATAAACATTGCAGCACAATTCAAACTTCATACCATACGCTCTACGCAATTACATGTTTCGACATGCTTTGGTCTAAACTGCCAACTGAACTTCAGCTTGGGATTCTCGAGCACCTCGCCCAGCTGGAGTGTCCAGATCATGAATATATACGACCAATCGCGCTACACAACAATAGTGCAGCATTTTCAAAATATGCTACCGTTTCTGAACAATGGCAAGACTTTTTCGAGAGTCGAACCATGGACACTCTCCTTGTTAAAAGAGCTGATATGAACATGTTCGAGCATGTCTTCCGTGTCGAGCGGAGAAGACGGTATTTACGCCATATCGGCCTGATGCTTAACTTTCCTGACGAACTCCATCTGTTACAAATGTCCCATGAGTCAAAGGAGAGGTTTATCACAATGTTGGTGGACAAGGCTCTACTCAACATTTCATATTATAACGACCTGCCCCCTTGGCGGGAGGAAACAACGAACAACGTTATTCTGACAAAATCAGTCCACAGTCTGTTTGTTCAGCTGGGGAGCTGGAAAAAGGATCATGTCCGGGATCAAGGCATCGGTCTGGAGTTAGTCGCAGACTCCGAGAGTTCTTGGCAGAGTATTGCATCTCAGGTTGAGGCACTTCCTAACCCGATCATATTCAACGGGCGAAGCATCAATTCAGTCGTGCAAAGAGTGGCCATCGACGCTGCAAAGGACAACTTCGGCTTTTTCCTTGATTTCGATCTTGACCACCGCCTGATGCCCAGACCAGCACTGCCCGAGGTCAATGTTATCACCAGGCTCTCAGTCCTCCGAAGAAGTAAGCGTCGCTTTGACGCTTCCGTACTCCAGAACATGGCTGAAGTCCTCCCAGCCCTCAAGACTTTAGTCTGGGAGATCAAGCCCATGCAGTCAAAGCGGTTGGAAAAGTGGTTCCAAGAGGTTTTGTCGCTTCCTGGCCAGAATTGGCCATGTCAGATAGACAACTTCCAAATTGTCCATCTGGCACCTCATGCCAAGTGCTTCACGCTCACTCCTAGGCCTGAGCTTGTCCCCTCGCTTCCTTCAAGCTTGGCTGAATACACCCAGCACCTCCGGCACTTTTCCATCAAATACGCCATCGACGCAGTCGAGTTCTTCGAGGCCGCTAAAGGTCAATATCCCAACCTTCAGGGCCTCACTATCTGGTCCACGTCGCGTATTGTCGAGCAGGCACCCTCGACCAGCCACGGTCTTCTCAGACTAGTGATTAGTGCGCTATATCGTATGCCCAAGATGCAGTTTCTTACTGTGTATAATATGGAAAAGTCAGCTGTAGGGCTTTTTAGCTACGATGCTTACGATGCTTCGGACGATACGTCTTTTTACAGTTTGTGCAGTAGCTGGCGTTATGAGCTGGACTACGAGACAAAGAAGTTTTTAGAAAGTGCTGCATTGAGGAAAGAAAGACGTCGGTTCGAATGGCACGCTACGGGATCACCAGTGAAAGATGTCAAGAGTTCTATTTTTGTCGCACTGGAAAAGTCAGAAGCCATGGGTCAGTACAATTAAGTTGTCGGGATTTTGAAACATGCCGTCGAGACTTAGAATAACTTTTTCTCCTCAAAGCCGAGGGCAAATACCATTAAAAGCTAAAATCTACTATCTACTATTATTATTTAATTTATGCAGTAAAGTGCTCAAGTCCATTCATGAACCTCTTAGAAGACCACGGGGACGTTACGCTCAAGATAGCCAAGCCACTTGGGCAGACGACGCTTGGACGGGGCATCGGCAGATCGCTGCAGGTCCTCGATAGCGCTGGCCCACTTGACAAGCTCGGCCTCAGCCCAGGCGGTTTGCATGATGGCAAGACCGAAAGGCATGCCAGACTCCTTTTCATAGCCACCGGGGATGGTGATGACGGGGTAACCAGCCTGGGCGGCGATCTGAGGAGCTTGAGCGACCTGAGGAGGGACGAGGAGGCCAGATAGCTTCTTGCCCTTGTGGGTAAGGGCGTCGTTGATCCCCTTGCGAGTCGAGGTCTGGCAGAACTCAAGGGCTTGCCAGTATGTCTCGTCCTGCTCGCCCTTGGTCTTGAGGGAAGCGAGGAAGCCGTCTTGACCAGAGGCAAAAGCGGGATGGCCCTTGCCGTCCTCGTAGGGGTAGCCACCTTCGGTACCGTCGTACTTCTTGTTGAACCTGATGAGCGTTAGTGGTGTTTCATTATGCAGTGTGAGGCAACTTACTTGACAATGTCTTCCAGGTTGCGGACATTGGTGTTTTCAACCTCACTCAGGTATGTCTCAATGTTGCGGTAAAAGTCGACCTTGATATAGGTGTACTCGGACTCATTTGGGAAGCCTCGGGTAGTACCGTAGTCCCAGTTCCAGCCATCAGGGCTGACGATGTTTTCATAGTTGGTAATTTCAGTACCATTGATGATAGTGGCGCCGGCAGACTTGATCAGATCAATAAGCTCGAGAAGCTGAGACTGCATGTCCTCGTCAGCGTAGACCCAAAAGCTCTTCCAGGGAAGACCGAAGGTTGCGCCCTTGAGAGCCTTCTTGTCAGTGAGGTACTGCGCAAAACCGCCCTTGGGAGTCTTGCTCTCCTGGGCAGAGGTATAGTTATCGCGCTTGTCAACACCGTAGATGGCATCAAGAACAAGAGTGGCATCCTTGACCGTGCGCGCAAAGGTACCGACTGAGTCCTGGTGCTCACTCTCGGGAATGACACCAGCACGGGAAGTCAGACCAACAGTGGGCTTGAACCCGACCAGGGCATTACGGTTGGCGGGGTTGATAACTACAGAAGATTGTCAGACTTAAAACACAGCGTCCGGGGGGGGCCCATGAACTCACCACTGCCGTCCGTCTCAGTGCCAAGAGAGAAGGCCATAGCATTAGCACCGACACCGACACCACTGCCAGAAGAGCTACCACCGGGATTAACGGTCAAGTTGTATGCGCTGCGGACTTGGCCGCCGCGAGCAGAGTAACCTTCGGAGTAGCTATTGCTGCGCATATCAGCCCACTCGCTCAGGGCAGCCTTGCCGAAGAGGACGGCGCCGGCGTCGCGGAGCTTCTTGACGACGTGCGCATCGCGGGGGACGACGTTGCCGAGAAGGGCCCAGCTACCGGCTGTGGTCTCGAGGCTGTCCTTGGTGGCGATGTTGTCCTTGACGGTGAAGGGAATGCCGTGGAGAGGGCCTCGGACTTTGCCCTTTGCTCGCTCGGCATCGCGCTGGGCTGCAATAGCAAAGGCATCGGGGTTGACTTGCATGACAGAGCTGCGCATGGTCAGTCCAGGATCAAAACGTATCAATCGCCTCAATTGACCACTTGATGGCCAATTTCGAGTCCAAACACTTACTTGATGTACTCGGCAGTCTGGTAATGCCGGACGAGGTAGCACGTCACAAGCTGGACAGAAGTAAGCTTGCCAGCCTTCATAGCGTCCTGCATCTCCGTGAAAGTAGCCTCCTCCAGCTTGAATCCATTGCAATCAGCCATGGGGAAAAGATCCGACGAGCCAACATTCTTCTCCACAGGGAGCAGGTTGGCATTGTACGAGAAGAGCGGCTCATTCTGGGGATACTTTGGTGTGGCACCGACACCTGAGCCTGCAATGAGGCCAGCGGCCAACGACAGCCCGAGAAGCTTCATGATGGATAATAAGTGAGCAGCAAAGAAGGCTGTGATGTCAAAGGAAGGAAGAGAAGGATCAGAGGGTATAGAAGCTTCTGTTATGTTCATTCCCTTCAAGGCGAGCTGCTGCCAGGGTCTGGGGCCTGGGTGAATTGATTGCGTCGCTCAGTGGAGCCGGGAGTCGTTCGGCCGCTAGACGTTCGCCTTAACTAACGGAAGTGTCAACGCTAGGGGACAATTTTTGGCAAAGCTCCTCAGTGGACATGGGGGTTGGTTCCCCGGTTGCTCATCACCTCAGCATCCAAAATTACTCGCCTCGCAGCTGAGAGCATGCAACGAGGGGGGGAAGCTTCGGCGGACTGCGGCGAGCACATCCCCCGGTTTGTTAGCGGATGGGGATGTGCGGTAGGGCTAAACTCCATCGAGGCATTGCTCGACTGCGAAAGTCGCGCAGAGTGATCATGTCTTGTCACGGTCGGTTGAGTTTTGCCGAATTTGATGAACTATTATTAACATTTATGGATCGATGCAGTCGTTTCTGGAAGGTGATAAGAGGTTGTCCCGAGAAAAGATGGACTTCCAGAAGGCGCATGTCTGTAGATTTGACGTGCATGAACGTGCTGCTATGCAACGTTGACACTTGCATCAAGATCTATGGCATGCCAGGGACTACTCAGTAATATGACAGGTAAAGCAGCAGAGCAAGAGGCACGTAAGATAATCAAAGCCTGAGACTAGCTTGGTACTGCTATTTCTTCAAGACTGTTGTAACTCCCATTGGATCGTTCGTTTCCCGAATGCCATTCCGTTTCTAAACCCATTTCGTAGTACTTTGACTGCCGTAATAAATATACAAAAACCTCCTCGAATTAAACATCATTTCCATGACCGACCTGCAGTGCTGTCACTTCTTTTATCTTGCGTATCCTCTTTCACTCGAAAGTCCACTTGCACTAGAATCCCATCTTCGCTGTTATCGCTCTGATTGTCCCTCGTTACATTGTTCTTTCGGTACGTCGTCATGCCTTCGGCCGATGCATCGCGACTGGTCAGAACATCGTGCTCGGGCCGGAAGTTCAGCGATCGCAGCGCTGTGCCGCTTTTGGAGCTTGCTTGTTGTCCGTGTCGTGATTTTCCAGTGCTTTCGCCTTTCGTTACGTCCCGTCGGAGGATGACCTTGTCGAACAGCGGTTTGACACCGGGTATTGAGAGGGCAATGAGTGTGGCACCGATCTCGCTCACTTCGATCGCCAGCATGGGGTTGTCTGTGAGGCGTTAGTCTCTTGACATATAGAAGGGCATTATTGACTTACAAGCCCACGACATGTCCGCATTCCATTGGCCTTCAATGACAAACACCAAGCGGGTGATAGAGATGGCAATAACACTAACACTGTCAGCGACCCGCAAAACCTCGTTTTGAGGCAGAACCTACGAGATACCCGGCAGTAGAATGCAAGCCAGCTGAATCTTTCTCTTTCTTGGCATCTCCAATACCCGAAGCATCACAATCGGGATACCAAACAGTAAAAGATCGCATACGAGCGACACCGACGAATTGACACTATAAACCAGACCCCATTGCAAGCATGTATAATCTGCAAACCCAGGCTGCCATGCGTACGGCCAGAGTCCAGTAACAGGCGTGCAATGGAACACGATGAGGAACAGCTGCGGTAAAAATCCAGCAATGAGGATGCCAAACACAATCTTGATGGATAGTCGAAGACGGTCGTGGACGGCGCACAGGCGGTGGTAAAAGGCCAGACCCGACATTCGGCAGAACAAAAGCGCAGCCGTGTAGATTATATGGGCCACAAAGTCGAGGATTTCCGTCAATTCAATGGTCGGCATGTCGAGAACGTATTGGATATACTCAAAGTGTCGTCCGGAGCCCAGCTGGATAAGCCTGATGCACAGGCCAACGAATACCACCAAGCAGACCTAGCGGGAAGCTGTCAGTTTTTTGACGATGCTACATTGCACTGGTGGGGGATCGGCACCCGCGATGGGTCTCCGGGGCGATTGAGGAGAAAAAGAACTCACCCATGATAGTAACGTCAAGGCATCGTCGAATCCAAAACGGCGGATGAGTAATGCTCGCGAGGCAAGGCGTCCAAGCACAATAATACTTGTTAGACAAGTGACAAAGATGATGCCCGCAATCGCTGGAGCATCTTTCGTCTCGTTGAGGTAGTCGGCCGTAATTCCCTTGGGGACTTTTCCATCGGCAATAGCCTGGGCGACCTTGGGGTCCGACATGGCGAACAAGTTGGGAGGGGACTAAGCGAGTCAAGATTCCATGAAGAACAGATAAGAAACGATTCCAACACCATCAGAGACGAAGAAGGCATGAAGGTGAGGGTGGTCAAAACCCTTATACCAAGCCAAGTAAAGCTTCGGGTACGCGTTGAAGTAAAGATTGACATTTGGGCACCAGAGCTTCGCTGCTGTGACAGCCAAAGCTAAGCATCCATCTCATCCTAGCCCATCCATCCCGTCCCATCCCATCTAATAATGCAACTCCACTCCCTGAGTACGTATTAAGCCTCGGGGAAGGAAAAAAAAAGGAACGAAAATGTTAGTCTACGGCGCTGGAAACGGAAGAGATGACCCGCGCGGAAGCTCCGGTACAGCGAATTAATTGGCAGTTTCCAGGACATTGTGTACTGTACTCTCTTCTTTCTCTGCAGAGTTGCACCATGTAAATTACCTACCCACCCTCTTATTGCAGATTTTTCTCTAGAAGAAAGTGGTGTGCTGACGGAGCTCCAAACTGGCTTAGTCTAGCTGCATTGTGGCTGCACGAGGTGTGGACGGGAAGGGAAGTCAAGTTTTAGATCGAGGCACCCAAGGCTTAAACCAGAATTTGAGGGGTTTATAAATCGTTGGTCAAGACAAAAAAGAAATACCGCTCGCATATCGTAGATTCAATTTCGACGTTTAAGATTTAGCAAGAGATCGACACTCGCATCTTGGGGCTCTACCTACACCATGGCCATGGGACGATTTCACAGTGGCCAGTGACGGTCAATACCTGCCAAGCCCCCTGACGTTGAAGTTCTCGCCATGACACTAGCCGGGAGTTCCCCTGAGGCGTCAAACCTCGGTTGCGCGATGCAACGCTGTGCCTCTGGGATTACGGCACGTTCGTTCATTCTTCCTCAGCCTCTTGGGGCTTGACATTCGATCGGTGCTGATGCCGACTCTGCTGGTTGGTTGGAATGGTTCCTAGGCTTCTGAGCTTCTAGCCACCCGTTGCCAAATGCCATCATCAACCAAACAAGGCAAGCGACAGCGTAAGCATTCCTCCAGAAGTGTACGTGTAGGTGGTATAAGTTGGACCTTCAAACACCCCCACCAATGACAACCTAACGGCTCCCGCTCTTAGTCAACGGAGGTGCCCTAGCGTAGCGGTTGTCACTGATGGCTCAATACTGTGGTCGGTATCAACATACCCGTTGGTTCGTGCCGTGGGGAGGGCCAACTAAGCAACGGGTAGACAGTATCCGGGCACTCTTGTCAATGGAGTTAAGTGCAACATTTGCGGATCGGCCACTTGTTATATCGTCCGGAGATATAGCAACCCTGGTGAGCTTGTTTGCTTGGATTGGGTTCCCCGATGCATTAAGAGGATCATCATCCTGGCTTTTATCGCTTGCGATGCCTTTATGCAGCTGTTGTTCTCCTGCGTCCTTAGCTTCCTACTAAGATTTCAGCCGCAGTAGGTCTTTTAACAGCTTCTTATCTAGTACAAGCTTAATAACAGGGGTCCAGTAACATGGAAATCACGGGCGGAACTGCGGCGGACATGGAACATGTGATTTCTGCCCACGCCCGTTGTGACCGAGACTAAAATGAATCAGATATTGATGGCTTTTTGACTTCTTCCAATGGGATTCGTTTCCTTTGCATGGTACCGTGGTAACATTAAGTTCAGACTAGAGTGCTACAATAGATCAGTATTAATAAGGCTGGCTGTTCGATAAAACAGAAATCCGTTCTAGCGCCATGCTAATAATCAATCGTCATGCAGCTAAGAACGGTGGGAGAAGTGTAGTCCTACTGGGCCATTCGTAACAAGTAGCGCATGTTATTCTCCAGAGAGAACTCTACATCGTAAATCACAGTATCTCTATCATTTCCGCCTTCATCCCTCCTGCGCGGAGCTGTTCCCTGAAATCGCCCGGAAACTTGTAGAACGAATTGTCACCCACATAGATAAAGTGGCTGTCAATTCTACGTATCAATGAAATTCAGCTGTATCCTTTAGTAGAACCACATGATCCTCCTTCTCTGCCTCTCGTGGAATTGCAAAGAACTCGCCTCTATCCGTCAGTCAGACAAACCCTTGCCTCTGATTCGAGAAGAAACTTGACGTCTTTTCGAACCGCGCCGCTGGGTATGTCTGCCATGAAGGATCTTTTGTCTCAGATTCGAGACATGAATTTGTCTTTTTCCTGGAAGCTGTTCTCACTTTCATTCGCGGTCTGCGGCGGTTGTTTAGTCATTTCTTTCGAAATACTTTCAGCCAACTCATTAAGAATTCCTCCCGCGGTTGCTTCAGCTTTCTTGAAGGATTCGGGTGCTTGAGGTTCATCTATCTCGTTTATCGGTACCTGATCGCGAAAGAGTAGGAACTGGAATACTCGAATTAGTCAGATTACTTGAAGGACTTTCCATATATCCATAGCGAGGTTATCGGCCCCAAAGCTCGGGGAGGACCCAACAGTGAACGACCATGTTCTGTGTTCTTCGTGGGTCAGCATATCATTCTCAAAATGGAGGATACAAGTATTAACCAGGAATTCGACAACGGATCTAAGACCAGGCTAACTTCGACAAGGGTAGTGATGAAGTTCGCACTAGCGAACAAACTCTGTTCATGGATAATAGCATCTTGCCCTGGGTATTCATAACCCCCTGGCACAGAATCACTTTTGTATTCGTAGCCATTGAGCAAGAGGTGGGTTTCTGATAGCCCTTTGATTATTTGATGGAAGTTGTAAACCCTAGATGGAACTTCATACTCCTGGCCTTGATTTCGTACCAGTAGACTTGCTCGCGAAAGAAAGTAAAGTGACGGGAACAAAAGCGGCTGCTCCATCTTCAGGCTCTCGCTGCAAGCCCCAATCGCATACGGAAGCGAGGAATTTGCCGGTCGTATAATCCGGCACAATGTCTAGACCAGGTACCCCAAGCATCGTATGCATTAGCACTTCAAAATCGAGCGACGAAAGTATATGGATGATCATGAGTCGCGTTGCAAGGGAAATCTCCTGGAACATCCATGCCCGTTTCCAATAGTTCCGGTCCATGGTGTTGAATGCAGCTTCTTGGGTTGCCTTCCCCTGCCGTTCTTGGGCGCGGCATCACGGATCAGAGCGGCCAGGCACAGGTTCTAAACACTTATATACCTCCAATGGCAGTGCAGAAATGAATGCATCCTCTGGTTTGGGATTCTCCGTGTAAATTATGTGCCGAATTAGACGGTTCATAGCCATGCATAAGTCTTGTCTCCAAACTTGAAATGTCATTCTAGGTACTATAAACTTTGTCTACATGCTCGGAACCAGCTAGAGGGACGGTGTGCATCATCGCACAACAGTACGCATCATAGTGTTCTGGCAAAATCGAAGACCTACGCCGGTCGCCTCGCTGGACAACGAAATGGCGGTCCTCTAGCGGAGTCAGCCAAAAGAGTTCCTTTGAAGATGCCATATAGTTCATCCAATAGTACCCACTAGAGTCTCAATCGTTCTTCTACTTTGCCATTGTCGACCAAGTTTGACACGGCTAGATCTTCGTGACTCTTCCATTTGTCTTCCTTGGTGACTAGCAAGTCATCTCTACATCAGGCACTGCTTGGTACGGTGCCACAATGGAGGATGTTACAGGGAGAAGTTAGTGAGGTTGGAGGAATGAAAACGCCTCAGGCGGGGCGGCGTCTTCGTTATTATACGGGTAATGCTTCGGGCAAATGGTAAGAAGAGGAAGAAAAGATAACTCAGCAGCCAGACTGCATACCCTCCATGCTTTGGAGCAGTCTCAGCTTGGCAGTAACACCATGCAGGCTGTGGAAAACAGTACGCCAGAACTTGCACCACACACCAATGATTGTCTAGCCTTGCTAACTTACTATTTTATATGCTGCATAGTGATCAAGCCACTGTGTCAAGGAGTTCTTGGTGAGTAGGCTAAGGCCATATCGCATTTCTTTCTAAAACTGCAGCAGCAGCGAGGCCGTATCAGTCTCCATGTGAGAGAGCGTCACGGATGACAACAGAACCCAGAAAGTAGATCATTGAAAAATGAGATAATGCTAGTTCCCCGGGGAGTTGACAGGAGATATAGGCGCACCAGTCTTGAACAGAGCCTTAATGTTCTCAAAGGCCTCTCTCTCTCCTCTCTGAAACGCCAGGTCCGTCAAACCAGCAACGTGAGGCTGAATGACAACTTTGTCGCTCGCTCTGAAGTAGTCGTTCAAATCAGGCTCGTTCAGAAAGACATCCAGTCCCGCTCGTGTGATCTTTCCGCTTTCCAGAGCTTCAATCAGAGCAGCCTCGTCGATGATTGCTCCACGCGCTGTGTTAACTATGAACGCACCGTCTTTCATAGTCGCAAACTCTTTCCTCGAGATTAGGTTTTCGGTTTCTTTGGTAAGAGGGCAGTTGATCGAGATAACGTCCGACTTGGCTAGCAGCTCGTGCAGAGATGCGCAGTACGTCGCCTCATACCTTGCTTCTTCCTCGACGTTCAACCGAGTGCGGTTGTGGTACTTGATTCGCATATTGAAAGCTACCGCTCGCTTCGCAAGACACTTCCCGATGGCACCCATACCGATAATTCCCAGTGTCATACCCCAGGGATCCCTACTCGGCACTACAGGGCCTCTCCAGTTACCCTCACGCAAAGAACGTTCACCCCGGTACGTATCCCGAACGACAGCAAGAACCAAGAAGAAGGCCATGTCAGCGGTAGCTTCGGCGACGGCGTCAACACTGTTGCATAGCCAGATGCCCTTGTCAGTCAATTGGTCCACACCAAAATCATCGTAGCCAGCTGCCGCCGAGGCAACGATTTTGCAATGCGGGGTGAGGTGCTCGAAGATCTTGTCAAAGGGGCGGTAAGGAGGTCTGCCCATTCGAACGATGAATGCATCTATTGGACCGTATTGTTTGAGCATTAGAGGGAGTTTCTCTAGTGCCTCTTGGTGGTTACTGGCGTCGAGAATCTGCGTATGATCTGATCAGAAGATGGAGCTTGGTGGGTTTTCACCGGACTTGGCAAACCTACAGCGTAATCAAAATCTTTCTGAAACTCTTCGATATATTCATCATTGATGAACTCTGGCTTTCCTAGGGCGACTACGCGCGGTTTTCTTGCCGAGTTGAATTCTGATGACATGATTTGGTAAAGGTCAGCTGGAAACAGGTCTTCAATTGTTCTTTAGTGGCCTGCTGAGAGAAATCAAAGACTTTAAGTCTCAGTTTCTAGTTGAGAATCACGTTATCCATTGGTCGATCAAGTGGAGATGCTGCCGTGTCTATCTCCGGCAGCCAGAATAGATGCCGATCCAAAATGCACGATACCATCCAACAGGCTGCAAGGGCGGGGAATGTATCACGCGGTACAAGCATTAGCATTATTATAAGATAGAATAGGGTTTGTACTTATCCTTACATTTCTAAGTTAAGAGCAATTGACGACCTCTTTAATGGTATATGTATAACGTCATACGATTCTCATACCTGATTATTTGAATTAATCCAAGCCTCACGGCGGCAAGTTGAGGTAAATCAAGGCTCATTTAGATACATTCCTAACCCTTCAATCTATAAATATTTAGTTATCTTGTTAGAACTTAATTTGGTGACCCAGCTACGGTTCACTCTCAACTCCAACTTCCAAGGACAATCTTTTATCGAGGGCAACGACCCGCATGACTCTTCGATTTTTGTTAAAGTGCTATGATGTATACTGTCACCCTATTTTGATGCGAAGACAAACCAGCTTCAAACATCCTTCTCAAGCCTGGAAAGTAATATCCCGCTATACATCCCGAGCAAAACAAATCGTTATCACCGCGCTTACCGCCTCTCATAAGGATCCTTGAAGAAAATAACTTGCACAGTAATATCATCCCTCACCTCCCGACTCATAGGTGAATACGTCGTCAAAGCCCCCAGAAACAATCCTCTTCTCGACCCTCCAAACGCGTTCTTCACAAGACACACAGCCGCATTGTCCAGATCCTCAATGACCTGGTGCTCCGGGGTGGCCTTCCATCCGTCCTCCAGCTTGCCCTCGAACTTGGTCTCTTTGAACGGCTCAGGCTTGCCGTTCTTCTTGGCAGTGAGCCAGCGCGATATGCATGTCACCGCGTCCTCGCTGCTGATCATATCCCAGAGACCGTCCGAACCCATGATCACGAAATCTTCCGTCTGGATCTTGCGCGTCGTGACTTCAGGACGAGCTGTCAAGTACGGCGGCGTAACGACTTTGGGCCGGGGCGCAGTGCCGTAGAACTCTTCGTGTACCTTGCGAACCAGCTCGTCTGACCACTTCAGTCGGTGGTCGCCAAACGCTCTTGTAACGGCAAGTCCATAAAGCCGACCAGACATGGGATTGATCATGTCCTTGAGCTCTCCGGGATGTTCCTTGTCAAGACGATCCACCTCGTCCTTATTGAAGCCAGTTTGGTCGATGCTGAGAGCATCGGTCTCGTACTTGTTCGCATCTGGAGACCACGCACCGCGAACAGCACGTGAGTCGCCTGTGACAGCTGTACGTAGTGTAGATGTGCTGGGATCGTAAATGGTTAGAAGCGCACAAGAGCCGGCAATGGCGGGCGCAACCGCTGAGATGACGGCGGCGGAGCCTGGATCTTGGTCTGATCTGGCTGCAATTTCTGCGTTGCTGAAGATACGGTCGTCTAGACGGACAAATGCCTTCTTGATCGCATCATCGACTAACTCACTGGAGCTAGTAGGCGTGATGCCTGCGAGAGCACCTGACACGTATGGAACAAGAGCCGTTCTCAATACTTGGGAAGTTGCCCATCCTCTGATTCACACATTAGGATCACTCACATCCACTGTCTTTAGGTCACTCACGCATGTCCATCGTAAACACCGGCGTACAATGTCCCCGTTCCACCAACGCCCTTGGCCATCTTGAGATCCCAATTATCCTCAATCGGATTATTGCTCCCTAGGCGAGCAAAGTCCACGCGGCCCTTGACGTCCGCATTCCCCTCGAAGACGAAAGTGTGAGCATCCTCACGCAATTTGGCGTTTGCGTCATCGAGAATAATCGACTTGATTGGAGAGTTAACGGGGATTTGATCCTCAGAAGAAAAGTCCTCCAGGCCAGGAACGCCCTCGCTCAACGGCTTTGCAGTGCCCTTGCCGCTGAGGAAATATGCCCCAGAACCGACACCGATGATGGCTGCTGATGACCATAGGTAACGTGCGCTGCTTGGTGTTGATGTCTGCGTTGAGGAAAAACGTACGCCGATTGGTACTCGCTTGAGCGCCAGAATCGAGGCCTGTAGAGTTCTAGATGACACACGAAACATGCTTTCTAGTGTTGAGGATAGTTGTGTCGGTGTCGGTTGTTGAGGGGGTGTAGTGGTTTCACATGCTGTAAATCAGTGAGTGGAGTTGGCACGACGACTTGATCCTCGCCAAGGATTGAGCCTATCACGGTGATGAATACTACGCCCTGCGCCCTAGCTTCCAAAGCATGCAAGGTAGACTAGCTAAGATCCTTACGTAGTATTGACAGTCGCTGGTTCAGCTTAGTTGAAGCTATCTTTTATTATTCTACTGTCAGCAGATGGTCTTGTCGAGGCGGAGTTGGGGCTGTGCCTACCCTGAAGCAAATTATGTGGTTGATGTGAAGCAATCCCGACTCGAAGAGGGAATGGCGTCTTGTTGGAATCATTGCTGCAGTGTAAATGATAGTACTCTAGTAGCGATAGCTGAACTCGCAGTATTTTGCGGAAACGTCACCATTGCAGTCGTTATATGATCACAAAGAATCACAAAGGTATTCATTGCCCGGTCCCAGATGTCACGATATTTACAACGCCAAACCATGGAAAACATGCAATCCTCGACCGTCTAAGCACCCCCCACTCAGCTGTTCGCAATCTCCTCCTCCTCATCCTCCCAGTCCCCATCCTCCTCCATCTTTTCATTGACCTTAAACTCGGCATCACCCGCCAGGCCCTCGCTGTCAAACTCATCCACATCCATATCACTGTCATACTCAAACTCGTCCTCATCATCATCGTCCTTCTTGCCATCCTTGGCTTTGGCAGCCTTCTTGCGCTCGACGTTGGCCTTTTGCTCTTGCTTTCGGGCGTCCTTCTCCTTTCGGCGCTTCTCCCATCGCTTCTCGAGGTCCTTGATCTCGTCTTTGCTCTTGTGCACGTACTCGTGCCACATGACCTTACCTCCGGCGAGGCCCTCCTCGACCTTGGTCAATCGAAGTCGCATTCGGGGACCCAGCTCGACCAGCTTGACGGCGCGACGTTCCACGTTCTCCTCTTCCGCCTCAGCCTCGACGTCGTTCTGGGCTGCTGCTTGTCTAGCCTTCGCAGACAAGACCTTTCGAGTTGCAGAGTCCAAGACCTCGACCTCAGCATCTGTGTCCATCTCGCTACCGCTGGTCGCGTCTGTCATGTAACCATCGCCATTCTCGCCTCCAATCAAGAAATCCGCTACATCCTCAAGTTTGCCCAGATTAGGCATCTTGCCCTTTCGGTTCGTCTTTGATGTGACAAATTGCTCAGCAGCGTTCAATCTCCGTAGAGGCTTGGAAACTGTAGTCGACTTTGTTGTGATGGCATAGTGTCGGAAGTTGATGATAAAAGTACCATCGTCTTCCTCTGATTGCTCGCGGTTCAGCAGCAGTACTCGTCGGATCGACTTGAGAGGCGTAGCTTGAGGGTTGATGGGAGGGAAGAGGGATTGGAAGACGGTCGTGGCAAGGGATTCGAGGTGTTTGGGAACTTTTGACTTGCTATCCGAGTCGGGGCGTGTAAAGTTGTTCATGACCAGCTGTAAATGGTTAGCAAAGGGATTTCAACAACAATTGAAGAGTCTTCTTACCAGAGGAGGAGTGATGAACTCCTTGCCGCCACCCTTGGGGTGCCTCTGGGCTCGTTGCACATCTTTGCATAGCGAGTACTTCTCCACGCGAAAGTTCATGGTAGGTCCTCGAGGCGTTAAAGCCATTCGAAGGTTGGTATTGCCGCTCTCTGACCTCGAAAATAGCATCAAGTGAGTGACACCGAGGGGGCCACACATGACAGCGTAATCCTTTAGTCTGTTTCCACGTCTCTCCTTCAATCGACTCGCAGTGCCAGGCTCCATGACCTTTCGCACGTCGGCCGCAAGCTGGCTAACGCTGGAACCGACTTCGCCAGCGCCAATTCGAATAACCATACTCTTGGGATCTTTCGCTGAGGCATGACCGGCAGAATCCACATCAGGATTGTTGGCACCGAGGTGGGTTCTCTTCTTTGTTCGTTTGCGCGCCATTGTGATTGTTTATTGAAAGTTTGTTGTCTTCAAGTTAGTTGCTTGGAGCTGTCTGTCGCAAATGGGAATGGGTGGCAGAAAGAAAAAAAAGTTTGGCGGGGACTACGATAAGACTAGCGCACGTGCGATTAGGGGTCCCCACTAAAGTTTATTTAGAAGTCTTGTATAAAGATGATGTTTTTTAGAGTGTGAATTCCGCCTCTACACATACATCGCCCACCATGAACAGCGCAAAACGAAGAAAGGTTGCGCAGGATGCGCCCAGAAACAAGAAGCCTGTCGTGGCAGAGAAGCCAACTCGACCTGACCCTGAGCCTTCTAGTGAGGAAGAATCGGAGGAAGAGTCTGCTACTCTAGAGGATCCTTCGGCCGAAGAGACAGCTGTTGATGCTCCCAAGAAGACTTTCAAGGATCTGGTATGACTCATTGACTCTTGAATTAACCTGCCATGCCTAACATCCACTAGGGTATCGTTGACGCTCTATGTGAAGCTTGCGAGTCTCTCAACTACACGCACCCCACACCCATCCAAGAAAAGTCCATCCCTGTCGCACTCGAAGGCCGCGACATCATCGGTCTCGCCGAGACAGGTAGTGGAAAGACAGCTGCTTTTGCTCTTCCTGTTCTCCAGGCTCTCCTCGACAAGCCCCAGCCTCTATTCGGCCTCGTCCTCGCCCCGACTCGTGAATTGGCAACACAGATCGGACAAGCCTTCGAAGCTCTTGGATCGCTTATTTCGCTACGATGTGCCGTTATTGTGGGAGGTCTGGATATGGTTCCCCAGTCTATTGCGCTGGGCAAGAAACCCCATATCATCGTTGCGACACCTGGTCGTCTCGTTGATCACCTTGAGAAGACCAAGGGTTTCTCGCTCCGTACGCTTAAGTACTTGATTATGGACGAGGCTGATCGACTTCTCGACATGGACTTCGGTCCCAGCATCGACAAGATCCTCAAGTTTATCCCCCGTGAGCGACGTACATATCTCTTCTCCGCTACCATCAGCTCCAAGATCGAAAGCTTGCAGCGTGCCAGTCTGAGGGATCCCGTCCGCGTGAGCATCAGCTCCAACAAGTACCAGACCGTCTCAACTCTGCTTCAGCACTACATCTTCATCCCTCACCCTCAGAAGGACGTCTATACCATCTACATGGTCAACGAGCACGCGGGACAGTCTATGATCATCTTCACACGGACAGTCTGGGAGACACAGCGTATTTCTATCCTGCTTAGAACCCTCGGATTTGGCGCAATCCCTCTTCACGGCCAGCTCTCTCAATCGTCCCGTCTAGGTGCCCTCAACAAATTCCGTGCTGGTACACGAGATATCCTGGTCGCTACCGATGTCGCCGCCCGTGGTCTGGATATCCCTTCGGTCGACGTTGTCCTCAACTACGATCTTCCACAGGACTCCAAGACCTACATCCATCGAGTCGGACGTACTGCTCGTGCTGGTAAGTCTGGTGTTGCCATCAGCTTAGTGACTCAGTACGACGTCGAGATCTACCTGCGCATCGAAGCCGCTCTTGGCAAGAAGCTCCAAGAATACCCAACAGAGAAGGAAGAGGTGTTCACCTTCCAGTCTCGAGTCGAGGAAGCGCAACGACATGCCAGAATCGAGATGAAGTCGTTCACCGAAGAGAGAGGCAAGAAGGGCAGCACATTGAAAGGCGGACGCGGCAAGAAAGGCGGCAAGCGCGGGAGAGACGACATGGATAGGGAGGAGGGTTAGAGCTGTGGTAGCTGTAGCTGTAATGGAGTTGCGGCAGTTCGGCGTTATTCAGGCTGGGGGAAAAGTGTCAATGTTGAAGGATTCTTCAAATGCTTGTTTCAGTGGTTTAATCGTCTACCTTTGCTAGAAAGATGTCGACCGCTCATTCGTTACACAGGATGGTGATGGGGTCCTCGAGGCTATACGAGGAGTGCATCGACGATGGACCCTCTAATTTGTAATTAGATCGGCTGCTATCTATCAATCAATCACTAGAGGTATTTCGTGTCTCGCCCAACCCAGTACCCAGCTCTCCAGCCAAGCCCATCATGAAACAAACACGTCCCAGTAAAGCGGCCGCCTCAGGCAGGGATTGACGAAGACCTCTATAAGTTTCAACTGCCAGGCTTAACCATGAATGGCTTCGCGCATCATCAGCTCGTTTCGTCGGTGCTCTTTGGTGCCCATCCCCTGCTATTTTAAAGGCGGCCGCTCCCGGAGTTGCATTACCATAAGATGAAAGGAGTTTTGGTGTGATTGCTTGGGATGTTTGTAGTAGCAAGTTATATAAGTCAGTTGGAGGACCGACTTTTGGGTCAATTGCTTCTTGTCTGTACTTTCATTCGTTTCTGGGTGTATAGATTACGCTGTTCATTCATTCATTCATTCATTCATCCGTTCATTCATATTGACATAACTTGTCGCATTCGTTTTATCCACCATGTACACTTCAACTCTTCTTCTCACTCTCGCGGCTTCTGCAAGTGCTCACATTGCCTCCTGGAACAAGGGCATGTACTGCAAAGTAACTATCTCCGTCTCACCACTGCAATGTTCAAAAAAGCTAACTCTCCCAGGGCGGCAACGACTCTTCAGTCGACAGCCCCAACACCAACCTCGTTGTAAACCCTCTCTACGACCTCCCCAGGTCCAAATGGTGGATGCAAGCCGACCGCGGCTGCGATGTCGTCCCTCCCCCCAAGGGCGAATTCCTTGAGCTTCCAGCCGGCAAATCTTTTATGACCGAGCTGGCCAACAACCGCGCCTTCACGACGCTCTCTTACAACGGCGACTTGACCACGGATTGGCAGGATGGCAAGAACCGCTCTATGCCGTGGAGAGGCCCTGAAGGAGGTTGTCTCATGGACGGCGGTGATGGCTCAGGGGGAGAGTTGCACACCAAGAACATTGAGTCAGCCGGTGGAACAGCCTGGGCCATCTCATACGAGAGCGACATCAGCAAGGTCACCATGGATAACCTTGTGGTCTTTTCTGTGCGATACTACTCTCCTTTCTTTCGCGAGACTTGGTACGACGTGCCAGCCGACATGCCAGCGTGCCCCGAGGAAGGCTGCTACTGTGCCTGGCTCTGGATCCCCGATGGTTGCGGCCAGCCGAACATGTACATGCAAAACCATCGCTGCAAAGTCACAGGCAGCACTTCAACTCAGAAGCTCGGCAAGCCCAAGCCCCCTGTCTACTGCCGAGACAATCCTACCAAGTGTGTCCCTGGACCCAAACAGATGATGGCCTGGAACCAGGCTGAAGGCAATAACGTAAACCCTCCCAGCGGCAAGACGCCCACTTACAACCAGCGAATGGGTTTCATGGATGGTGCTCAGGATGATATCTTCATCGACGAGTAGGCAGGCGTTAGGTAGTGGTCGATGTATGAGTAGTAGTTGATCATGTCCCTCTGGAAGGGCAAGCCTTCTCCCTTTCCCATAGATATTGTGCCAATATCAACTTTACCAGAACATAACTAGGCATACAGTTTCGCGATTTCGAACCTACGATAAGAAAAGAAGCATCACTTCATTTAGTTCTAGTCAATAGTGTTACAGGAGCCATTCCTATCCCACTCCTCTATCCAGAATGCATCCAGTAAACCTGCCTCGAAACGCCAATTCGCTAAATAATATCATTTACCAGGCTTCAGCCCGCATAGAGTCATCTGCATCCCAATTCTCTGGCCTTTCGGACCCATCAACCTCGTCTTCCTCCTCGCCGTCTACCAGCTCTGTGTCCTCGTTGCCCAGAGTTTCTTCACCCTCCTCACGGGCCTCATCCTCTTCTTCTTCCTCGGCTACCTCCTCGGCCTCCTCTGCATCATCACTCTCTTCGGCCTCGTCATCTCCCTCACTTTCGCTATCAGCGTCTTCTCCGCTGGATTCGTCTGAATGCTGTCCAAGGTTGGGAAACATCAGCCCAGGGGGCACTTCCTCATCGTAATCCTCGGGCACATCACTCAGATCACTCTCGTCGTCTGCTGAATCGTGGATACTGCCCAGCTCGCTCTCAGCTTTCTCCTCGGCGCCATGCTCTTCAACATTGTCGTCGTCTGCGCCGTCTTCATGCTCTTCGTCATGTTCTTCCTCGTGGTCATCTTCATGCTCCTCTTCGTTGTCTTCCTCGTTGTCGTCTCCGGCATCCTTCATATCCACGTCAACGTCAGGACCAGCTTCGCGCCGGATTTGCGCATCAACTCCTTCATCATCACTACCCGCTTCGCTTGCAGGTCGGTTTGGCGTGTGACTACCACGCTTACCGCTCGAGACACTGCCAACCCGGCTCTTGCTTGATTTCGGTGCCTCCATAGCTCGGATGACCGCTTGTTCGGCCTTGCGCAAGACGTCGGGTCGCCTAACGCCAGCTCTTCGGGCTCGTGGCGCAGCCTCTTGCTTCTCTGTCTCCATGGGAGTCGCCGTACCTGTGATGCTCTCCAGTCCGTTTGGAGCGTTGAGAATACTGGCAAGAGTGGTCTTGGCCTCTGCCTGCGCTGCTTCGAGCTGGGCTGCGACCTCCTTGGCATGGTGTCGCTCCTCCACAACCTTGCTAGGCTCAGGTCCAGGCAGAGTCTTGGCAATTTCGGAGTAGATCCGTGAGTAACAATCATTAAGAAGGTCGTCAATAGGTGCCACTTTCATGAGATTGGCATTGAGCTTTTTCAACTCGATCGTCTCCTTCATGCAGTTGAACAGTGGGACCTCAGCGCCATCGCTTGCAGCCCAATCCGCAATCCTCTCGCCCACCACCTCAAACTCCTCGCTTGACAGTGATTTGAACGCATCATCCATGACTGGTGACACATGGTAACCCTCGCGCAGTAACTTGATGTAGGACATACAGCAAGATTGCCATAGGTCTGGAAAATGGTAAAAGTCAGCACCCTTCTTGCGAAGCCGCCTCAGGAGCTGTTCCAGATTGTTACGGTCCTCCATGATGACCAACAACTTGGTCATAAAGCGAACGTATTGCTCTGTATAAACGTGATGCCGCCCAGGTCGTTCCGCATCGCACTTCCAGACGTTCATGACCATGGTCTTGGTAACCATGCTGTCCCTAAGGATGCCAAATGCAGCCTTCGCCTCCACAAGTCTATCATCGGTCTGCACCGCTGGGTTGGCCTCATCGAACAGTATCCGGGCGTGTCTGATAATGATACGATGTTGCCAGTTAGACTTATCCTTATCTTTCAGCTTGGAAAGACTACGAATGATATACTCCTCCCAGTCTTCAGGTTCTGAGAATGAAGCGAAGTGGTCATCAGGGTTAACGACCAGACCAAATGGCTGGTCAGATAGGATCGCGGCAGCCTCGCTTGATGGTAGGTCCCCCCGCATCACCAACTTGTGCAAAATAGACACGATCTTGTAGTGTGGTTCGAGAATAGGATCACTGTTTCTGCCTCTTCGGGCATTGTGTGCCACCTTTACTGCTTTCTTCAGAGTGTTTATCAACGTTTCCAGGCTGATTTTGGAGCGTATGTCCATGGCATCGAGTTGGTCATCAGGAGTCTGGTACATCTTCCAATAGCACTTGGAGAGCATGTAGGGGTTCCTACTCATTGTTAGCGTCTTCGTCAAATACTTAACGACTATTACTTACTTCCAATCGGCTGGCTTTCGGTCCATGGCCATCCTGAATAGCTTGGCAGCATACTTCCAGACCTTGTACTCGTTCATCTGTGTATGCAAAATCCTCTTGAAGGTTCCTGCGCCCATGTCCTCGATGAAGTATCTTTCCTGATCAGAATGCTGAAACGGCTCCATAGCAAAAGGCTCGCGACTTGATGCATACATCCGCATAGCGAACTTATGATAAAGATCATGCAGAGGGTCTCCATCATGTGTCTCGACGTCCACATTACGGGAATGTGAAAGGGCGAGAGTGTAGCAATGGATCGCGTTCCGTTGGAATTTAACCAGCTCAGTGCGCTCCTTGTTCATCTTGTCAGCGGTCCAGAGAACCGCCTCATCCAGCTCGTAGTCAAAACACTCTGCTAAGCGGAACCAAGCATCCCATCTGTCTGCAGTGAATTGAAGCTGGAGCCGCAAGAATGTCGCGCCAATACGTAAGTCGTCAGTTGCACCGGGTGTTTGTCGACGGTTCAGGTCGACGCCCTTGAACTTAGTCAGGGCCATCATACCAAGCAAGAAGAACCAGCCGTGTGTCGCGAGAACAGTTTCCGGTGTATTCACAGACACTGCATCTACCGCAACTTCCCCAATAAGAGCTCGATATAGACGTAGGGGGTGAATAGG
Source organism: Fusarium nurragi (assembly GCA_012977755.1). Lineage (NCBI taxonomy): Eukaryota > Fungi > Ascomycota > Sordariomycetes > Hypocreales > Nectriaceae > Fusarium > Fusarium nurragi. The sequence continues at coordinate 10,425 of JAALXI010000327.1, read as the reverse complement.
CTTTTTCAAGTACTCAGTGAAATTGCGCAGATTGTGATACATCTGAGGGGTCGACTTGGTCTGACCAATAGTCTGTTGCATGTGGTCGATGGTAGTCTTAAGATCTGACTTGAGGAGATCCTTTATGGGCATACGGTTGGCAAGAATGGTGACCCTCTCCACAAGCTGCATGGTTTGTCGCTTCTCAAGCTTCTCAGGGGGGCAAGCATGGTCTTGAGCTTCCCAAACACCTGCGCCCAGCTTAAGGCCATGCAAGTCATAAAGCACTTGTCCAAGATAGTCTTCCCAATTATCAATATTCTTTAACTTGAGAAGCTCAACGCGCATGACCTTGAGGAAGATCTTGTTGGAGGCCTTGCAAAATTTGCGAATGCCAATAACCTCATGAATGGCAGCAAGGAAATCAGCCAGGTCTTTTTCAGGTCCAATTATACAGTTGTCCGGTGTAATCGCAGCCTTGAATAAGGTGTACTGGAGGCACCATGCGCGAATCTGCATTTCCTTCAACTTATTCTTAAAAGCGGCTCTCGAAGCGGCATTGCCTGGTCGTTCGGTCTTGATTCCAATGCGAAGTTCATCTTCGCACAAGCTCTGAACATGCAGTAAGCAATTGACTTTGGCGATAGCAGCTGTAGTGGACTTGATGTGAGCGTCGTCAATAATCTCGAAAGCGGTACTGTCGTTGAGCGCAGAGTACAGAGCCGTGATCAGAAGTTCGTCTAGTGATTTTAGAGTGCGCATAAAGAGCAACCTTCGAGACTCGGGCGGGGTATCAGCATATGTTGCACCTTCTAAATCCGATACAATCAGCTCAATACTCTTGAGACAACAAGAAAATTTCTTGGTGGAGTAATCAATAGCATCGTAGGCGGCTCCCAGGCGAGACCACAAGAACAACCTCAGCTCTGTGCTACTGTTGTGAAGGAACTTCCAAAGGTCTTGCAGGCTTTGACTTGCGCAATCAGATATTGACTTTTTCTGCTTCTCAGCTGAGCTCTGGTCGTCCTCAGAGTCCGAGGCCTCAGAGCCCGTAATCTCTGATGCCGAATCTTGAACTGGAGCGCACACCGATGATGGGTTGAGGACAGGCTCCAACGTTTCGATGACGTGAACCGGATCGTCCATATTGTCTTGAAACAGTCCGAGAAAAAAGTCCATTGTCGTCAGCTTGGAAATCTCACGATCAGCAGCTGCTGGTGAAATTATTGGCATGACAACGTTATTTGGTAACGAGATAGTCGGTATCTTCTCATTCGCCAGGTGATCTCGTAGAGATGTCCACATGAGAAGAATGTGCTCACGCATGGGCTGTTCAGAATGCGAGGACACAAGAACCGAAGCCCAGAGGAAACGAGCGGAGAGAGCGTCATTCGAAGGGCAATCTCGTAAGCGAAGGTAGGCCGAAGCGACGTCAAGCCATCGGCTGAGGCGATACTTGGTGTCCATCCGAGTTGCGTAATCCACAACACTGCTAGGGTTGGTGATAAGTTCGTAGATGTCAATGTGAAGCTCAAAAAGCATGGGCACAATGTTCTCGAGTTCGGCTAGCCTCTCAGAAGAACCAGCAGCCAGTTCCATTTCTCCTGTTATCTTCTGATATAACATTGAGTCCTTTCGGTTGAGCATTTGAACCACAGTTAGTTTCATGTTGTCGGACCACTTGGCTGTTGCGTAGCTCTGGCTGACAGCCCTGACCCATTCATATGTGACGTCTTCGGCTGTCATCCATGATCTGCATCCTCCAATCTTCCTAGCAAACGATCTCAAGCCTTGTGTTTCGTTAAAGGCGGGGTTTGAAGTCTGGTCCTGCGAGCCAGTCTTTGCGTGCTCTAAGAAAGATGATGGTCCAAGACTGGCTTGTTCATTCTTGTTCAGGAACACCTTGGCAACCGTCTCGCGAAAGTCAACAATAACATTGTTGAGATCGCATGCAGCAAGGTTTTTTATCTTCCCAGGCCGGTCTTCAGTATTACATGAGTCAATGAGTTCGGTGATAAACTCGAAAGTGGACTTGTCTTCCACGCCCAGGTTTTCTAGAACGCTCTTGGTCATTTGGAAAAGTTTTTGGTCAACTTCTTGATAGGGCTGCAGTTGATTAGCAATTAATGTGCTGGGGTCGGTTGCTTCCTCAGCTTGAAGTGTTTCTCTTCGTCGAACTCGCTTGCTGCGCTTCTCGATCGTATTCTCTTCTTCTGCGCCGTCTGGCAGTCCTGCTGCAGATTGCGATCGTTTTCTTGTCAATGCTCCATTGGACTCCTTTTGTGTTTCATCCGGAGCTTTCTGACTATCGTCGGTGGCCTCAGATGCCGCTTTCTGTTCTTTCAACTCAGTGCCATCTCTTTCTGGCGACTCCGTTTGTTCAGCCGGCTTTTCGACTGCAACCTCGATCTCCGAACTGATACTTTCGGTCTCGTTCGGAGGTGTCTCCATAGGAACGTCTTCCAGGCTGCTTTGAACAATCTTGTCGCATATGTCAAAAGCCTCGGGCGAAGTTTCGTGGCGAGTCATGAGCTCTGCACCCAGATCAGCCCAAGACGACACAGATTTGGGGTCTTTGCGGCCAATCTCGTCTGCTTCGCCCATCTCTGTATCTTGTACTGTGTGATCCGGAGCTGTCGGACTCTTAGGTGGTATTAATGACTTAGTAGGGTCGGGAAGAAAAGGGATGGGATCAAGGTGACGCTTGAGAAGCCCAGGCATCTTCTTCTTGAGCCACGGCCCCATGATCGGATGCGATAAAGCCATGTCATCCCCCAGGAGCTGTAATTGATCTTTCAATTGCTCTCCCGCCATCCCTTCTGCTAATGATGGGGGCTCAACTTCCATCACAGCTGGATCATCATCCAACTCAATCGCAGCCTCAAGGCAATACCGCTTGATACGGTTGCTGTTCATTGCACCAGCAAACCGGGCAGCCCTTCTCCAGAGCTCTGGGTCGGAAGGGTCCTGGTCCAAAGCAGTCATCCAGCTGTCCAAAACTTTGCGTCCACGGTCGTCATGGTAATTCAGTCGGGTCTTTTTCTTCCATGCTGGGTCCGTATTTGATTCGTCCTTATACTGATCAACAAAAAACTGGCCGTAGTTTTTGTAAGACAGGTAAAGTGCCTGAGCTAGGCTTGCTGCAACGCCATCTGCTCCTCCAGCGTCGACATCTAATCCCCCATCTGTGAGAGAAGTGTCCAGGTCGGATACCGCTGGTTGGCCGTCCGCATGTCGCTCTGACCGTTCGTATTCGGTTTTAGCCTCTCGGTATTTGAAGATTTCGGATTCGAAAAGCTCCTTGTATGCGGTTTCTGCGGCTTCGCGCGATCGAGGGCCTTGCGCATGGAGTTTCAGGGCATTTTGGAATCGTTTCAAAGCTTCATCAACCTAGAAGAACTTAGCCTTCAGATGCGACTGTTATTCTGCCTGTCGAACTCACATGAATTTCTTTGGTCGTATCAATTTGCTCGTCGACGTTATCCTCTGGCTCGAGATTTATCGCTTGGAATGCCGGCTATCATAATCAAGTCAGCACAATATTGCTACAGAAACCATACATCCTACCATATTTGCGGTCGCAATGCTCTCGAAGCAAAGGCCGGCATTCGTGGAGAACGATAACTTCTACTTCGACCTGATTGATTTGGTGTTTGGTTTTGGAGACACTTCAACTTTCTTGGCATCCGTTTAATTGACGAAAGCGCGTTCTAAGACGCGGGTCATGTCAGCCTCACTTAGCCACATCTTAGCTGGGGACATCGACACGTGGATGTGGCGGTGTCTAAAGCTGCACGTCCCCCAAAAGGAAGGGAGGTGGCCCGCCCTAACCCAGTACGTAGCTCCAGCTATCAAGGAGCAAGGCCAGATCTTAGGGACCGGCAACGGTTGGCTTCGACATCTTACCCCAGCTCCGCTATCCTCGAACAAAGAACCCCCTCTACCGATCTCCTGTTTCTCTCTTTATTCACCACAGGAGTCAATTTTGGCGATTCTCAGTTAAAACCCACCCCTGATTCTTGTTAGCGATTACGAGGAGCTTGTCGCCATGGTCGCGCCAGCGGTTCCTGAGTGAGCGCAACAGCTACCGAGATGCCTGGTGTCAAATAGCTAATTTCCAACCAGAATCACCGAGGAGATCCTCCACGAGTCGATCGATGCCCGCACGGAATCTCTTGCTGGCCTTAGAGAACTTGGCCCTCCCGATCTTGTTCACCTCCTGAAGCACGCTGTCCGAAACCCGGCCAAACAGGTACGCTCGCTCACTCGGCGCAAGGGAGGCATGGAACTGACTTCTGAAGACTGGAGTGTACCACCATGTCACTGGTGTCGATGCATCTTCTTCAGCTAGTCTAGCAGCATACATCAACACCTTGACCTACAAAGAATCTGGACCCAATGCGACAAACAAGATTGTCGAAGGTGTCTACTGGTACGTCATAAGTCATGTGCGCCTCGACGCACCCCCGATCGTAGGTTCTAACGTTTTACAGCTGTTACAATGCTTTTTCACGACTCGACATGCGCGTGCACGTATCGATCCCCGGAACCGTAGAAAGCTACTGCGTCGACGAACGAGGCGAGAAGAGGAAGGCTTCAGAGGAGCTCTGGCTAGAAACATATTTATGCAGTGTCCTCCGCGCCTACTCATACGCAGACGATGGCAGTGGTGACACCATTCGAAAGATCATGGGCGTTAGAAGATTCAACCCTGTTACAAACACCGAAACCGAGCATCGCTTCCTTCATGCAGCAGAACAGCTCTTCTTCAGAGGTAGGCTACCTCAAAACCGAGTACTATATCTTGACTAACTCTATAGGATGGCAATTGGGCTCCGATTCTGTGGTCCAGGTGCCTACTAATGTGTCCAATCACCTGACTACTGGACTTCTCAAATACCTCGAAACGACCGGTCGTTACGCTTCGGGAATCAATCTGTTCGAAAAGCTCCGAACGCAGAGTGTCGAGGTTTCGTCTCTGCTATCGAAAGTTATGTTCATGGGGCATGAGGAAGTTGCTGGTGTCAGGACTCTACACCAGTCTTTGCAAGAAACCCCCATGGACTATGTCATGCTCGACACTCAGGCTGAATTTCTTTTGGCTAAGGCCAAAAGTGCGCTTACCCCTGAGCTCAGGGATGAGAGACTGAAGATGTCGCTTGGCTGTGCAGATCGAGCCACCGTTGCTGCCCCCACTGAGTTCAGCACCTGGGCTAGATTGGCTCAGGTCTATGTTGCCATGGAGGATTGGGACAACGCGCTCACCATCCTGAACTCATGCCCCATGTTCACTTACCAAGATAAGGACACACCCTTAATGCCAGAACCAAAGGAAGTCCACCTACCGACCCTTCCCGAAACTCGCCTTGATGAGATTGATAGCGAGCCCGAGTCGCGATACTCTGAACAGGTTGATCCCAGCTTACTCAACCTGCGAGCAGCATCTTACAGAGGCACTTTCAAGAAAGCGTACGATATTTTGACTGAGATGACTGCTAAGATTGGCTGGGATCAACTCCTGAAGATCCGCAGTAACGTGTTTGTGATGGAGGACGAGTACCGTACAGAGAAGCAAGAGGCTACCCAGCCACCTGCCTCGACAAAACGAACTCCTAGTACGGCTGGTTTACGAGGTACACCTGAACAGACTGTCAACCATGACGGTGAGGCACAGAGCGAAAACGCAGAGAAGCCTATTGAAGTGGCTTCCGAAGCTGAAGCTGAAGCTGATGCTGATGTTGATGCTGATGCTGATGCTGATGCTGATGCTGATACCCCTATCACCAATGGCAACGGTGAACAGAACATTGAGAAGCCTTCAAACGTGATCGATCCTGGCGAGGCGAAGGCAGATAGCGAGGTAAGTTTGGTTGATGAAGACTAGAGGAAAAGCTGACAGGCGACAGGATACTAAGAACGACGAGAATCTGTCCAAACTCAACACTAAGCGTCTTTGTGAACGCTGGCTGGATAGTCTCTTCATGGTGCTCTACGAAGACCTGCGTGTCTACACGATCTGGCGCACTCAGATGGCTCAATACCGCGCCCAGCAGATGCAGTACAAGAAGTCGGCAGAGGAGTGGGAGATCTTGGGTTCTCTCGCAGAGCGTCTTCAACATGTTGACGAAGCCGTCGAGGCTTACCGCGCATGCCTATCAATCCGCTTCAGCCCCAAGGCTCTAGCTGGCATTCTACGTGTCTTTGAGAAGACAAAGAGCACAAGAGAGACAGTGGCATCTGTCATCCGACTAGTGACATGGCAGTACCGGTGGTACAGCGAGTTCAGCCCCGAGCTGCTGCACACGATACGGACCCTGATCGAGGACGAGGGAGCAGTTAAGGTCCGGAGCATCATCCAGGCGACGAGCCTGCCACAGAATGTTCTGGATTTGACACATCACTATGCTGCGCTGTGCGCAACATTCAGGAGCAGCGGTACCGACGGTTAGGAATGAGCGATATGGTCTGTTTCAAAAGGATGTTTGTTGTGCAATAGGCAATGGTCAGATATACATGTAGAATACATGGTGTAGGGGAGAAAACTAATTCACGATCAAAGTCTATTTTCGCGGAATTCATGTCCTGGTGATAGATGGTGCAGTAGACACCTGCTGTTGAATGTTGCGATTTACTGGGTGTTGTAAGGAAAGCATGGTCTCGATGGCATATTGAGGTTTGTTTTCGTTAAAGCGTCACTTTTCATACTCGTGTTCTGAGTTTGTCAAATTATCATGTCACCATGAGACGAATAACAAGACGAAATTCTCATATCAGCCATAAGCTGGCCGTCGTAGCATGAACAGGCAGGGGGTAAGAGTCCAGGATCCTTTTATATAGTACTCAACAAAGGTTAAGACTACCACTATCACTACATTAAGCCGCCTCTTCAAATTATCATAAATTATATGAACTGTAATGATGATCATCGGGCCTTAGACACTTATGGGACCTGTTGATCATAAAGTTATGCCAATGTTACAACAAAGACAATATCCCCATTTTATATCTTTCTCAATATCGAGATTGCCACAGGCGTCCACCACCACTTATTGATCTGTACACCTCTACTCGCCGTCCCCAAACACCTTTATCGGCAAAAAACCATCACTGACGGCCTTGAACCGCTCTTTAATCCCACTCAGCGCCGTCATCTCTTCGTCCGTCAACTCCCACCCATCCAAATCGAAGTTGGACTCGATTCTTGAGGGCGTGACACTCTTTGAAACGACACTCCAGCCCTTCTGCAGGCCCCACTGCAGTAACACCTGCTGCGGCGTCTTTTCTTTTGCCTTGGCGATAGCGAGCAACGTCTCGTGGCGATACAGGACTGATCGGGCTGACCCCAGGCATGAGTAACCTTCGGTGTGGATGCCTTGGGAAGTATTGTATGCCACGAGCTTTGGGGACGGGTTACAAGGATGTAACTCGATCTGGTTGACTGCAGGTACAATCTTAACAGTCAGCCAGTTACACTTCTGGAGTGGTCAGATACGTACATTGGTAGAGGGACTATTCAGTAGCTTTTCCAGATGCTGGATCCCAAAGTTAGACACGCCAATGTTCCGAACTTTCCCTTGATCCAGTAACTTCTGCATCTCGACCCAGGTATCAACAAAATCCCAGTCCTCATAGCAAACCGCCGGGTTTGCTGCATCCCTTGAACAAGGCCAGTGGATCAAGTACAAGTCAAAATAGTCTAGTCCGAGGTTGCGCAGACTCTTCTCGACACATTGGCGGGCATGCTTGTGCCAGTTGTTTCGGAGCTTGCTTGACACCCAGATCTCCTCGCGCGAGATGCCAGAGGCGCGGATGCCGGCTCCTACCTCGCGTTCGTTGCCGTAGGCCAGGGCCGTGTCGATGTGGCGGTAGCCAGCGCGGAGGGCTGTTTCTACGGCTTCTGACACCCTGGACCGGTCGGAGCGCCATGTGCCGAGGCCGATGGCGGGCATCTCGTCGCCTGTGTTGAGGGAAATGGTGCGACTGGGAGGGTGTTAGTGAGTTATCGCGGGCTCGGGACAGAGTGTACAGCTTACAAGACAGGGGCCATGACTTTTTATTGTCAACCACTCAGATATGTATTTCGGTATGAGATGTAACTGCAATCGAGTAGAGAAATGATGAGTATATTCTCTGAGACTTTCGGGTTGTTGTCGAGCTTGAGCTTGAGGATGATAAGTCTGGCCAAGTCAAATAATCACGGTAGCCTAAATCCTCATTCACTTTTCCATCTGTTCACTTGTATCGACATTATATGCTTTAAATTTGGTCTTTGGTGGCTCTTGGTCCATGCCTTTGTTGAGCATTGATTTACGTTCCTACGTCTTCAAAGAGGCACAGTAGTGACGCAACGAGAGAAAATAGTGAGATAAGTTTATCGACTACAAAAACTCACTGTCTTAGCCGTATATTTCTCTTTGTTCTTTGTCCTTCACAGTATTGTCGCGTGTTGCATGGTTCGTGTATTTCCGCTCCTGAGCTTGCTGCCCCGATCTGAAAAGGCTTGGTCTCACTTCTGACGAGAATCCCAGCAATTGGTTTCCACACGTAGTTCAAACAACTGATGGGGATACAATGTCTGTTCTTTCAGAGCGAAGGTCGATCATAAAATGGTACAACTCAGCGTCTGGCTTGATACCTTGTCGGCATCTACGCGGTGAGTGCTAGACTAAACTTTGGGATCATAGAATGAAGGCGACAATAGTTTAGAATCTCATTAACTGACCAATCGTAGGAGACTAGATACTTCCAAAATATCAATAAAACAAAAAAACATAGACGTAAACGTTCCACGTAAACCCTAGGTATTCTCTGGTACTAAATGGATGTCAAAGCAACTCCTTCCAAGCCCATTAACCATAGTCCCTTAACCTCCAGTCCTGTCAAGCATGTACTTGTTTTTGTGTTTTCTGTACTTTTCTCGTCTCTTTCGCCAATTTTTTTGGTTTGTTATTCCGTGTTCGCCATCATATAATTATAGCCTCCTATACGCCCCAACCCTAACCCCTTTTTTGCCCATTCGGTACCTCACTCCTATACCTAAGAGAAACCTATATTCTAGACCAAACACCTCCTTCCATCAGGAGCAATTCTTCCTCTCAGCTCTCGTCGCTCTCTTTCTAGCCTCGCCGTCTGCTTCTCCAGCGCACGAATTCTCTCGCGCGCCAGATCGAGCACCTCAGCTTTGCTCACGCGGCGATCGTTTGCGATACCGCCTTCTGTGCCTGGGGCAGGGAGAACGGCAAGCAGCCGCTCGAAGTGAGTGTTGAGGCGTTTGCGGTATTGCTGCTCAACCTGGTTGTGGGCAGCCCGCGCCTTGACCTCCTCGGTCGACTCGCTGGGATGCCTCGGTTGAGCAGCAGCAGCTCCGCGCTTCTTGGGGGCTCGAGAGGCCGTGCGGAGCTGGGTGGGATTACGCTTGTTTGTGTCTTTCTTTGTCCTTGTCTTGGTTGACGTAGAACGCTTGCGCTTCTTGCTCGCAGGCTCCGAGTCGTCATCGTAGTCATCATCATCCTGGTTATCTTCCTCAGGCTCAGACTCGGCGGGGGATAGCTCGTCTGCCATGGGCGGCGTAGGTAGGAATGTTGCCGCAGGGGAGACGTGAGCAGGCCATACGGCGCCCAAGGAGGAACTGCCGGAGGAGAGGTCGTAGCCTTCGGAGAAGGTGGAAGAGGTGCGATGAGGTGGATGGACGGGGAACTGGCCCGGCGTCGTGGGATGGATAGCGTAGCCGTTGGAGGAGAAGTCTCCAAAGGAACGGTCAAGGTAGGCAAGGTCCGTCAGGGGGGAAGGGAAGACAGTGTTATCGAGACTGGGCGTCTCTGGAGACTGAAGAGGGTTCTGTTGCTGACACGCTGGTTAGATGTGTCTCTCTTGAGTTGGGTGGTGGAGCAGAAACTTACTGTAGAAGCCTCGTATGAAGCATCCAGGCCGGAGAAGGGCATGGCGGCAGTATCGATGCTGTTCATCCAGTCATCGGGCATGCGTCCAAAGCGCGCCGCTGCGTCTCCGTCGCCGACGGTCTCGAGGAATGTCGAGCTCATCATCATGGTGGACCGAGATTTAACAGTTGTCTGCAAATACTAGAACTAGCACGAGGTTGTCCTTGAACCCCGTCATCACGGAAGGGCAAGTCGCACAACGATCCCGAAGAGGTTTTCGGTTTCTCTTTCTCTGCTGTTGTTGCCGGGTATTTCTGTTTAAGAGAAGGGAAAAGGGGGGGTTCTTGTTATAGGCAGTTAAGAAGGCGGCAGACTCGTAGTCTCGAGGCTGGTCGGTTGTCTTTTTCTGTCGACAAGCCGCAAGCCATAACGGAGCTACTCTGGTTTCTTGTGTTTTTCTGCTGGGTTTGTTTTCTCGTCTGTCCTAGCTGTTTCGAGGGGGGGAGGGTAGACGGGGGACCTGGAGTTTACAGAGGATAAAGCAAAGCCAGATTCACAACTACATTTC